>DWHP01006558.1:0-11360 GCA_018247895.1 Parnassius honrathi | reverse complement strand
GTTTACAAACTAGTCAAAATTACGAGAACGTAAAATATTTTTTAATACTATTTTATTTCTAATTACAATTTTAATTACTTAATTGACACGTCTTGAGAAAAGTCAAAATCTGATCTTTGCTTGATACATCATGCTACCAAAAACGCTGACTACATTTACTCGACACTGCTTTCGAGAAGTTTTGCGTCAATACGAAGAACAGCTGTGGTATCCACAAGACTTAACTCTTCTCCATTTAAGAGCACATTGGTATTCGAATGTTCGACATTAGCTATTGTAAATATTTTGTCTTTTTGTCTTATCGCCGTTTAAGAGCGAATTGTTCGTTAATTCAAAATTTTTGTTTTATTTTTTGTAAAACATCAGTGCCATAGGCTTCTACTCCGTTCACATGTTATACCTATTTTTGTCTAGACGGTAAAAAGTCATCCAGTATATAAAGATAAAAGGCACCGCGACGAGTGCGTCACTCTGCATGTAGCTGTTATCGCCTACGTTGTAAAGTAGGCAGCAGCATCTCCTTGATAACAACTCAAAATAAATAAAGAACTGCGGTCGCCAACCCGCCTGCCAAGCGTGCCAACTGTGGTAAAATCCCGTTATAAGGCAATCTATGTTCAGCAGCGAACTTCTGATAGGCTGCAATGAATGAATGAATGAATCAAACTTGAGTTATTTTAAACGATTGGCACCCAGATTCTGCTGTGGCGGCGCTGTCGCCGAGCCACAAGCGAAACACATCGAATCCTAAATCACGCTATCAAAGTTCCGAAATAAAAACAGTATATATAGAATAGCTCCGGACTGTCACACGGAGATAGCGACGCTCCCCGGGCAGAACATCTTGCCCGACGGGAGATCTCCCCTTTTACTTCCACGGCCATACTGCTATAGATCTAAAAACGAGCTAATAAAACTGTCAGACACCTACCTACTATTTTCAAATGGTAAAATAGTGTGCGTTGCAAACCCTACAATAAGACCAGAACGCAATTGCTTATCACGAACTGGTGACACTCACCTCAATTGCGTGGTCGTGGCTGCCATCAATAGAACCAGAAGGACTACCGTCAGCGTTCCCACCAACAACGCAACGATGCGACCCAGAGCGGCGACAAACAAATCGATCAGTGATGAACGTCCTGAAAATTAACTGTTATATTAATGATGGTACTAACTGTGTAACGACGGTGTAAGAATATCCACTGCCGCATATCGTCCCGTGTCAGTCGTAAGAGGCGACAGAGAGAAACTTATCAGGACATGGACATGGACATCACTATCTTTCTGGTAACAACTCAAAATAACAAAAAGTTGCAGTTGCTAACCCCATGCCTCCTCTGGCACGGGGTTGGCAAATTAACATGGGGAGGCCTATGTTCAGAAGTGGATTTTATTGTCTGTAATGGATAGATGGATATCGTTATTATGCCTTTATCAAGGGGTGGACTGCCTCGTTCGTCTAGTGGTTGTGGTAGTGCGACTGCTGAAAATGAGGTTCCAGGTTCGAATCACAGGCCGTGCGAAAAAATAAATTATTGAGTGTTGACGTCAAGAAATTCACAGTAGCTGCCCGGAGTCGTCGAAGAGTAAAGGAATAGTGAGCGCACTTGGGCACTATAATCCTGTCCTGCGCTAGCCGTTGTGAAAGAACTTCGCTCTGAAGGATAATCTGAAGCTTATCAAGTAATGGCTATACATATATATATATATATATATATTACAATCTTACCTTTCAACCGGAAATATCTTACAACATTCATAGATATTAGTGACACAGCGGACATTATAAAGAGTGTAACGCTGATGACATAACGCAAGCTGCCCAAGCTTGACCAGAACGCAAGAACAAACAACATTGCTCCAAGTAGAAGCCGAGTTGCTGCCATCGCTTGAAGCGTACGCAGCGAACGGTTCAGTCCGCACTGTAAGATAGAAAGAAAGAGGAAAGTTACAGCCCATATACGTCTCACACCTAGGTACAGATCTCCCACTCATTTTTGAGAGTTGTTACTATTAAAATTCTACCACCGAACATCCCCCTGAGATTGCCTCATTGTGAGGATGTTTGGTGTTATTGCCACGTACAATTATTTATACGAATAGTAATAGAATTTCCCTTCCTCCAGAAGTAAGTTGTATTCTCACTCTTTCACAGTACATGCAGTTAGGTTATGCACTTCTTTCTTTGTCGTCCCAAAGATGTGTGAGTGCGTGTGTGCGTGCGTGCGTGCGTGCGTGGATGCGTGCGTGTGTATTATTTTAATTATATATTATTTATATTAACATTATAATAATCATTACGAGGGTGCACACAAGTCTGCTTCTATTTGTACCCGTCCAGTATCGAGCCCGCTGGAAGATATTTCATTATTAAATAAGCAGTGCCTTAGTACAAAACATCTTTATATTTTTACATAGTAACATTACTTTGTGTGTACATAAATTGTTAAATAAATAATTATACCAGCATGGTAGCTATCACTTCATTCCCAGGGTTATTTTCATTTATGATATTTGCCACAGATTTAGTCACGCTTGACAGGGGGAGAGTGGCCTATCTTCTGGAGTAGACTTTTACAGTTCCCTATTTACGTGGTAGAGCCATGCTGCCGCTACATTGTGGTTGCAGCACGAATGGGTCGGCTCGACCGGGGTAGGACCACGATGTCACAGAATACCAACGTTAAATAGCAGCTCAATGCTGCTGTGTTTCGTATGGTGAATGTAGAGAACCGGAGACCCTTTTTATTGGAAACGAGGCATTCCATTTTAGTCCTCACGGCCGGCAACGCATCTGAATTTTGATTCTTAATTGAAGATAAATGTAGATGTCTGTGATAATGTACTTACCATCAGGTTGACTGTTTGCTCGTTTATCACTCTCATTCTATAAAAAAAGAAATGTGTCTAAAGATACAATGTTGACCAAAATGAACATTACCCTTTGCAATTTCGTGGGCATAATGATTTCTTATATTTACGCGAATATTACACATAAAATGAAACAATTTTTTAAGGATTTTCTCGAGTTTAATATTACATTTGAATTCCCGACGTTTTGGCTGTTTTGCAGCACCCATGGTCACGGGGTTCTGAGGTATTTGATGTCCCGATGTCATAGGTAGCCCGGCTACCTTCAGTTTTTAATATTAATTATATTAAACCCCCTTACCCTCCCATTACATCGATATTAGACCTGATAGATGCATTAAATTTGATATACCACAAATCCTCGCAAAAGAACAGCGATTCCTATATAACAGGTATTCGCGAAGCTATAGAAATAAAAAAAATTGTAATTTCAATAGAGAAGATGGATGGGTGCTGCCATCTACTTGCGATCTTATAATTAACAAAATTAAACCCAAACCTAAGCATACTACTGCGTGACTTAAAGATACTGTAAGCTCGTTCTGTGTAGATCGGACCAAAAATTAATACTCAAAAACTGAAGGTAGCCGTGCTAACTATGACATCAGGACGTCAGACATCTCTGTCCTCCCCGTGAGCATGGGCGCTGTAAAGCACCTTAAGCGTCGGGATTAAAAATGTTAAATTAAACGCGATAATATATTCAAAAAAATAGTTTCATTTAATTTAGTGGACAATCACTGTCATAATTAAACGCGGTTTGTAACTTATCAACTTAGCTAATCAATGCTGATGTGTTTCGTATGGTGAGTGTGGAGAGCCGGAGCCCCTTCTTCCTTGGAACGAGGCGTTCCATCTTAGTCCTCAGGGGTGGCAACGCATCTGCATTTTGAACTGTGGACGTCTACAGGCCACAGCATCCAATTACCATCAGGTGGACTGTGTGTTCGTTTTGTCAACCTTATCTATAGAAAAAAATATAATCAAAGAAATTTTAGAAAAATTTGCAAAAGCCTGACCTTCATAAAATTACGCGAATCATAAATGAGTGATGTGACGAGCGTAGCTATGAGGAATGGGATCCAGTATAGTGGAACGGCCAACCAGGGTTTCGAAAGGTACCTAGAAATAAAAATTCTTCAGTCATAAAAAGGTTAAAAGTTATTGCCTAGACACTTGCACTGCTGTACACAGGTAGGATGATTCCTTCAATTTTTTTTTACGGAAAAAGAAAGAACGCGTCCCCTCCACGGGTTTACAAACTAGTCAAAATTACGAGAACGTAAAATATTTTTTAATACTATTTTATTTCTAATTACAATTTTAATTAGATTTACTTAATTGACACGTCTTGAGAAGAGTCAAAATCTGATCTTTGCTTGATACATCGTGCTACCAAAAACGCTGACTACAGTTACTCGACACTGCTTTATTGCTTATGCAGCCCCTCTAGGTAAAAACCCTAACAACCTAATGGTCTTGTAGTTGCATAACTAACTGCACATGTAATCCTAAATATTTTAAATTTGATATACAGGTTTCCTCACGATGTTTAGATACACAGTCGAGTACGAAATCGGCAAAGGAGTGGAATTATTTGCCAGCGTCTGTCTTTAATCGGATTATTAAGCTGAAGTGGCAATGTGCCGGCCATATAAGTCGAGGAGCCGACAACCGATGGGGAAGAAAGGTTCTCGAGTCGGCGGTCCCCACTAGATGAAATGATGACCTGGTAAGACATGCAGGAAGTTGATGAAATGAAATGAATGCTTTTTATTCAATATAAAGTAGTGCATAATACTTATTGAAAGTCATTTTTTTATTTACCACTGGTTCGGAAAAAGTCCTAGGAAGAACAAGCAAGAAACTCAGCCGGACCTTTTTTTTAAATATATTTCACTTTACAATAATTTATTTTGAACAATTTTTGAATGAATTTTTATAGATGGCGGCCATGGTGGCGATCACCTCATTCCCAGGGGTTATTTTCATTTATGTATTCTTTAATATTATAATAACCCTTTTTGTACAATTTTTCTTTAATAAAACATTTAAATTTGTTTGATGACAAATTTTGTACAAATTTTCACAAGTTCTTTTACGTAGCCACTTTGAATTAAATTCCTTCATCGTACACTACGACAAAATTCAAACGACCATCCTCATCATCTCGATGGTTTGCGGTCCATTATCGTGCGGTTCACGCGGAGCTTTCTGCCTCGCACGAGAACACTGTGGAATTTATTGTTTTATACACTGTGTCCCAGAAATAATGGATAATCCTGAAGTGCCTAATAGTACAAGTATCAGGCGCTCAAATAAAGATACCAAAAAATATTCCAAATGGTGCCAAAAATATAAAAGTTTAGAAAAATATGTTTTTATTGACTTTATTGTACTTTCATGTACACATGTCGCAAATTAATGAAATTTGTTGCGTTTTTGGTGTTCTCTTATTCCTCACAGTCAATTCTATTAGAAATACAGTAAAGAGTATGAGTATCTATTGTACTATTTTGCAAAAAAACTTCAAGTTTTAGCATGAAATTTTATAAAAGAAATAATTTTAACAAAAGTTTGAGAGCCATTTCTGAAAAAAAAAGGTATGAAGTGGTAGTAGTTTACGAAATGGTATAATACATTATTTTATCTTAAGATAGAAAATTTAAAATAATCTTATCCTTTATTTAACGGTGAAAATGACAAGGGCGTTCGGAGTGAAAGAGTCATTTTTATTGTAGTAAAGATCGTACAATATCGGTATTTGCTACCTGAGTGTGGCCCACGTCTTTTGTTTATTATGATTGAAGCCGTGAGCGAGAGAAGAGTATAATGTTAATACATAGTACCTTTTCTCGCGCGACTGGGCACATAACAAAGTCAAGTATTTAGTGCATAGATTACCTACTGTGTATATACTAGAATTTAGTGCGTCTTTCAACTTGTTGGGTATCGCATGTGTTCCTTTGTACTCCATTTGCATTGTATTCCTTTAGAAGTACTCTGTGATTTTAAAATCAGTGTTATAACAACGACTCCCAGCTAGTTCATTTGACTCTTAGTTTTGCTTTGTGATTTGGACTTTGTTTGGTAATTTTACGATGACTTGACTTGTATCTGGACTGATATTATGTATCAAGATGCCACGTATTCAATATACGGCACAAGAATACGCAAACTTGCATTTCGTTTATGCTTAATCCGGACGCAACGCAATGCAGCCCTTTATAGGAAAAGATACCCTTCCAGGAGTCACACAGATTACCGCCTATTCGTCAGAGTCCACAGGTGTTATTCGGAAGCTAGAATACCTGACATTGGTGGTATGAACACTGGAAGACTAGCTAATACTAATATACAAGACATTATGCTTTAAGAAATTAAGCTACACCCGCCCACCTCTACTAGAGTAATAGCACGCATTCTGGAATCTCAAAGACGACCGTGCACCGTGTACTGGAAAAAAAATTTCATCCCAACTATTTTTTTCTGTCGACAAATGCTTGCAAAAACAGAACAAGATCCACAATTCTTCGACAGAATTCAGTGGAGCGATGAATGCACTCTTAAAAAGACGGGTACTTTAACATGCATAATCCGGACAGCTGGCAACTTTCAAATCTGCATCTAATGCGAGAAGAAAGATCACAATACCAGTTACAATAAATTTTTGAACTGGTATGTGAAACGGAAAAATTTGGTCCATTTGAAGTTATTTGAATTTTCTACAAAATGATACGCCAAATTTAATGGAAGAGGTGCCTGAGGAGGTGAGACAGTCTCACTCGCTACAAAATGATGGTTGTCCTGCACATTATGCTGCAAACATTTGTGTGTATTTAAATGCCACGTATCCAAATGAATGGATTGGTCATTTAGGTCTCATTTTGTGGCCTCCGCGATCCCTGGCAGTCCAGTCCAATCCACTAGTTTCTTTTTCTGGGTCTGTCTAAAAGAACAGGTGTAATTCAAGTCTATTTCAAGTTTAGAGGAATCGTGTGCAGGAGGCCGCTTCATAAATAACTGAACGGCGCTACGCACGACTTCTTAGAAGAGCATTTATTAGAAGATATCGAGCTTGTATCAGAGTCGGTGGCGGACAATCGAACACCTGTTATGAAATAAAGATCTTCAGTCGAATTTATTCCTTTTGCATCTTAACGTTAAATAAAATTAGGTATTATACCATTTATATGTAACTGTATTAATTGCGCATATTTTTGAAATGGTTAGCCACTTAGGCCTTCTTACTTTTTTTCACGAATAGATCTCAATCTTTTGTCAAAATTATTTTTTTATATAAATTCGTGCTAAAAATTTAAGCTTTTTTTGCAAAAAAAGTACAATAGATACTCAAACTATTTACTGCATGTTTAATAGAACAGTCTGTGAGGAAAAGAGAACACCAAAAACACAACGAATTTCATTATTTTGCGGCAGTGGTGTACATGAAGGTACAGTAAGGTCAATAAAAACATTTTTTAAACCTTCATATTTTGGCACCACATGGAATATTTTTTTTTATTTTTTTATTCGAGCGCCTGATACCTGTTCTATTAGGCGCTCCAGGAATATCTATTTTTCTGGAACACCGAATATATTTATTGTCTTTTGTAGTAAACTCAAACTCAGTTGGTAGCTCAGATGGTTAGCGCTCGCTATAAATTTCACCGTACGCGAGCAACCCGGGCTCGATCCCCGCCGGCACCAATGAAATTGTTAATTGCAATTTTAAGTGTTGATTTGCCACGTGCTAGGCGGTAAAGTAAAACATCGTGAGAAAACCTGCATGTTCGAGAAATAGGAAAAAGAAATATATCGAAGACATGTGAAGTTCACCAACACGCATTGGGGTAGCGCGGCGGACACTTCCTTGCTCTAAAACCCTTTCAGGACGCCTGTGTCTAACAGTGGATTAACTTTATAGGAAAGCACTAAAGTCTACTAAACCTATTAGAAAAGGCGCGCATAGTACCATGTTAGAAATCTAAATGTACATTGAACATAGGCGTGCTTTTGAATCTGATCAAAATGCGACGGCGCCTCCCTTGTCTTGTGCAGTTTTAAATTATAGAGTAAAATATATTTATCGTCACTCTCCGACTAGGTAAGTCCAACTACGACCGAGAGATCAATCGACGGATTCAACTCGGCTGGGCAGCGTTCGGGAGATCGCGACATATATTCTCGTCAGGCATAGCTCCAAATCTCAAAACTATATTGTACAGCCAGTGCGTGTTGCTAGTGATGACCTATGGATCTGAGACGTGGTCTTTCACTGCCGGCCGTATGAGGAAGCTCGAAGTTGCTCAGCGAGCTATAGAGATGGCTATGCTCGAAGTTTCTCTGCGTGATAAACTTAGGAATGAGGACATCCGCAGTAGAACCAGAGTAATCAACAGTGGGCCGGCCACATAGCTCGAAGAGCCGACAACCGATGGGGAAGAAAGCTATATCTCTATAAGCATTATAAAGCTTAGTTGAAGTGGTTAAAGGGAGTATTAATAGTGTTATATTAGCGGTGTTAATATTATTTTCTCTTATAAAAAAATAAAAGTAAAAATTTAAAATGTATTTATTTACCCGGATCGCTCTCCGTTCGAAAAGGATCGAGACTGTTTCGTGGACTGTTTGTCGAGCCGTCTTCACTAACGCGATTCTGAAACAAAACAGGGCGTCAAACCAGCAAATACGGTGGTGTAATCTTTTTATACATAATTCTTCTACATGTATTTTTGTTCTGAACTCATAAACGGTTTGACGTATTATAATAAATTTTTTCTTTGTGTTTGAGAGGGTGTGTTCGTGTATGTTTGATGTAGTTGCACAATTGGACCCGGTAGGTTTTATTTTTTATTTTGAGGGCAGCCCGGTAGCATTCCTGTAAAATTCAAATCCGATTTTCTTTGTAACCAACTATCATAATTTTTACGTGGCAGAGCTACGATGCAGCTATATTATGGTTGTAGCACGGGTCGATCAGGTAGAACAACGCTCTCACGGAATACCAGCATAAAATATCAGCTGCTGTGTTTCGTATGATTGTTGTGGAGAACCGTAGAACTTTTTTAATGGAAATATAAGGTATTCTATCATGTCCTCTAGAGTAACAATGTATCCGCATTTTAATTTTCAATCTAAAATAGCTGTGGATGTCTGTGTCATTTACCGTATAGTAGACTGTGTGCTCGTTTGTCACCATTTATTCGATAAAAAAACACTCATATTTAATTTAAAATGCTTGTGTTGGGAGTGGTTGATAACCATAGTAGTCGATTGGCGGATTAGAACCCAAGGCTTTCAAATTCGCAGTTACTCTTAACCTGGTAAATCCAGTATAATGAATGATATGATATCATAACACCGCCTGCAACTTTACAGGGCGCAAGTTCAGCCTCACATGGAATACTGTTCCCATCTCTGGGCTGGGGCTCCCTGGTGCCAGCTCGTTCCACTTGACCGCATCCAGTGCAGAGTGGCTCGAATCGTCAACGACCGAGCGCTTTCCGATCGGCCCGATTCACTGGCACTGCGAAGAGATGCTACATTCCTTTGCGTTTTCTTTCGCATCTACCACGGAAAGTGCTCTGAGGAATTGGATAAATCCCAGCCGCCAAATTTTTTGAACGCACATCGCAGCAAATCTCCCGATACCATCCACGCCATCTGGATGCTTGGCAGTCCACCACCGTATGTTTCACAAGGAGTTTTCTTCCTCGTACAACTTATCTGTGGAATAGTTTATAACCGGCGATTTTTCCGGACTGATACGACTTACGGACCTTCAAGAAAAGAGCCTACTCCTTTCTAAAAGGCCGATAACGCACACACAATTCCCTTGTTGTTGCAGTTGTTCATGGGCGGTGGGAGTCACTTACCATGAGGTGAGCCGTATGCTCGTTTGCCCCCTCCTATAAAAAAGTAACTTGTATCATTTGAAGTAGATTTACTTCAGATACGTTTCTATTAATTGCTTTTAAGGCCAAATTTATTAGATTGTGGCTGATGAGCGTAATTGCTCTTTATTTCGATCCATTAACCCATGTGAAGATACTTACTGACGCGCCACATAAAATTGATTTACAATTCGTAAAGTTACTAAGTGTGCTCGCCGCACGAAAATTGTCAGCAATTAAACGCAAGGCCCTTGAGATTTGCTTAAAATATACGGTTATCTATACAAATAAATAAAATTGAAGTATCTGTCCGTAATGTCAAAAACAGCTTTTTATTAAATGCATTTGAAAGTATATACGGTACCATTAACTAAACAATATTTTTTTTTAATTTTGTCTTTCTGTATGTGTGTCTATTTGTTTTGGCCAATTACCGAAATGGACAAACAGGTTTTGACGTGACTTTCATTGGCAGATAGCTAATTTTATAAGAAGAAACTGAGGCTAATTTTATTTTTGAAAAAGAATTAGGGTTCCGCGCAAAAAAATTAAACCCATGAAATTGTTAACGAAGTCCGATTCAAATGGGGGAAGGATAATAAACTAAAAATTATACTGTGCGAAAGAAATCGCGGGCATAGCTAGTGTGTAATAAAAGTTCGTATAGAGCTACTCACTTATTTCTCTAAGATTTTTATTTAATAATTGTAATAATTAACTAAGTAAATTGAAAATGCAGAGTGTATGCTTAGGTGTTGATTGGAAGAATTATGAAAGAAACTGACGGAATAAGGGATGAGCAAGCCAGATTCAGAAAGGAAATGTGCACGGATAAATTTTTTCTATGCGCATAATCATGGATAAATTTTTGGCCGAAACCAGAAAGATTTCCATACATTTTTAGAATTGGATGATACACCTATGGCAGAGTGGACGGGTTTGCTTTACGGCAAATGCTGTTCTTGTTTGGGTAAAACCACTGAGCTGCTTTTGTCCAGATCAACGGGACCGCACAGACTGACTTAGGATCCATAAACGGAAACAGAAACTTTTTTATTTGACATAGATTAGTCAGAGAAGGTTGAGTAGATTCCCTGTGGCTGTTCAATGTGTTAATAGACAGTCAATTCGCCTTATACGCCGACGATCAAGTCGTTAACGATACTTTTGTCGTCTACAGGCAAATTGCAAGTGATGGTTACATTAATAGACATATTAAAAGAAAGGTTTGTGTTATGTATTGATGGTTTTCGAAAGAGAAGAGAGTAAAATGATATGTGAAATAAGAAATAAAGAAAAATCATTAAATAAGTTGGAAACATCCTACTAGCAGAGCTAGAGCACATCCTAGATACATCTCGGATGTGCTTTTAGTAAGGATAGTAGACATGGGGAGGATATAAGGACGAAGAGTGTATGCGGTATTAAACGGTGAGGTATTAAACGTGGTAGAGCCATGCTACAGTTATATTAAAAATATAGTTGTAGCACGAATGGGTCGGCTCGACCGGGGAGGGAGCACGCTCTCACAGAATACCAGCGTGAAATAGTAGCTTAATGCTGCTGTATTTCGTATGGTGAGTGTAGAGA
>DWHP01006557.1:0-11360 GCA_018247895.1 Parnassius honrathi | reverse complement strand
CTTGATGCTCCGATCTGCAAGAAAGCTGGTGATCCAATTGCACAATTTCTCGGGAAGCCCATAGGAAGGGAGCTTCGGAAGAAGCGCTTCGTGCCAAACGCGATCGAAGGCTTAGTTATTCTCGCTTAAACTCAAAAACGGCTTAACCGATTTTGATAATTTTTTTGTGTGTTTGAATGGCCCGGTAGGTAGCACTGCTGTAGAAATCCAGAAATCATCCGTGCAGAGCTGAGGCGGATCGCTAGTTACTTATTAAATAATACAATGTTAAATACATGAAATTATTTAATGATTACGTAATCTTCATTTTTTTGTATGGCTACTCATATTGGTACTTTTACCCAACATTAGGACGTAGTTTTTTTTTGTGGCGAAAATATTACACTTCAACTATATAATCAAATAGATTGAAGCACTAAGTATGATTAGTAACTAAACTAACTTACGTTAAGTGAAGTTCTATCATAATCATGTGACGTGCTTCGTCCGAAGAGATTAGTAACTCGTTCTTAGGGAACTTCGTTCTAAAGGGATGGCCCTTCTGGTATCCCATTATCCAGCAAATATTAAATTTTTTGTGTTCAGGTCTAAACTTAAGGACAGTATGTCGAAGGCAGAATCTATGGATGGTCTACCGTGACACAGTGAGACGATTTGATTTTTGCCATAAAATAATAGCGCTGATAGCACGAGTGAGCTTCCATGGGACTAATAATAGAGATAGGACAGTGTGACAAAACATATCGATTGAAATTCCATAACCAGGCCTACAATTCTATTTATGTATCATTTTAATGTAATGTCGTACAATAAATAAATTTATCTAATTAGTCTTTCTACGTTTTTATTCGTAACTTAAGAACGAATTTTGTTCCGTGTCTCATCATGGGGTATGTATGGTTTATTTGAGAGGTTTAAAAGGGCTGTAATAAGAAGTAAAAATTTATTTGGTAAAATAAAGAAAATATAATTTTGTAAAGAATTTATTGTTAACCATACTTTTGTGCTTGTAATAGAGAAAAAAAATAAGCTACCAAAACATTAAGCCTATTTCAACAATATTTATAGGTACAATTAGAATTTTAAAGGGCAAAGTACAAATTGCATTAAAGAGTATCGTACCACAGATCATTGACGTCATAACCAATTCGGTTCGGACGCCAATTCACAAGTTTTATGCTTTTTAGTCACAGTTTTGGTATAAAGTCAGTTGAAAATTAATAAATATTAGGTATATAATTATCTGTTGTCAGTGACTGTCATTGTTATTAACAGATATAGGTAGAAAAAACCGTTAAGTATTATTGACAAGGAACTTTTCAATTCTATAAAATTTTATTGTTTATCAAAAATAGGTTATTCAAAGCCAAACATAAACAGTTTTCATTTTTAAATATAAATTGTAAATCCGCTTACGTGTGGTATGTTATCACATTTTTCTTCTGTGCCTGACCAATAGATTGACGAAACACCAACAAAAATTAACCTGTCTTGTAAGTTTAAATGATCTTGTACTTCGCAGAAGAAACCGAATCCGGTTTTAAAACATTATTAATATTATGTATTTAAAATTTATTAACATGTTGTATTAAAACCTGTATATTTTTGCGATATATTCGTCAATTGTGAACCGATTTTGATGATTTTGATTTTTGATTGAACCATTTTGATGAAAAATAAAAAATATTTCAGAGGAATACGCATTGGGGATAAAAATTTATTTGAACTACTTAGACAAGATTAAGACTGCGATATTGCATTGGATAAAAAAAGTAGAAGCCGACTTCAAGCAAATAGAATGAATATTAAATAATTTCACATTCTGAAGTCGGGACATCAACAGTTCTACACAATTTTTGTTAACAGCTTACTTCACATTTGTAAGGTTTAAATTTGTTGTAATTTGTAATATTATTTTATTTTTTGTTATGTATAATATTATATGGGCAAAGAACAAAATAAATTTGCATTTCTTTAACATTTTTATATCATACCCATATTATACCGATGAATAGCACTTTTTTAGTTAAATAAATATTTGTCGGTGATCAAGTTCTACTCCGTAAATATTTAATCTTTCAGAAATATTTTCCTCAACGCAACATATATTCAAACTTGCACATGCAGTAAATATTTTTTGTAAGTACAGCAACGCACATACATACCTTCAGTACTTCCAGTCAGAGTATGCGCTATCCCTATAACGGGTAACTCTTCATCGGGCCCCGCAAATGACGACGCTAATCGGTACATTCGTCTTCTACTAAACCAAAAGGATGATATCCACAGTACAAAAGCAAAACACACCAACCACAAAAACATGATAAAAATAACTGTTTAGAAACAGAGCCAACGGTGTAAAGGTTGGAAGAAGCAGTAACGCGTATTCTGCCCTAGGAAATTGTGTCGTGTTTTATATAAACTCCTCACTTATATAATATTATGAGTGAGGCTACACGGTGCGCTACGGCAACAGCTCGGCATGGCCATGTTTCAAAAGTTCTGTATTAAGCGTATGCTCGACATAATATATCGATTTAGATCACTTTGGGAGAAGTTAGGCAGTCACGGAAATATGAATTCATGATGTGCATAAAAAAGAATTAAACATAATTATTTAATTTCAAAAAAGAATATAAAAAATTACGAAGATACCTACATAAACCTATAGAATATTTCAAATTTTTATATACAACTATGGACCACACATGGATACTATCCACTGTGGTGTTTAGTTAAAAAATAAGAGAAGTAAATATTTTCCTATTCTTTCTACGAAGAGTTAGTTTCCAAATTATGCCGCGAACTATCCAACTAAATGTTATCCGTCAATACACTTATTACTGCGCGGTATGACTTGATAACGAAAGAAATTCGTAAACTTGCAACTATGTCGATAGACAACCAACACATATTCAATGGTGGCTCCTCCATTAATCAAACTTTTGTGAACACAGTCACCACGTGCCTTCCACGAGTACCCTACATTTTTTTAAATTTGGAAGACTGAATCCCTCATATCGGGTACATTCATATAATTATTGGGACCTTTCTCCAAGCGACAAAGGATTTATTTATGAGGAATTAGAATATACACAGACGGTTAAGCAAAACTTAGCGGGAATCAACATACACATGAGAAATTTAATAATATCGAAAAATATCAAAGAGACACGCATTACAAAGCCTTGTATTTTTTTTCTATTTTAAGCACAAATTATTGATATATCATCCATTCATTACTCCAGATCTTAGAAAATTACAAGTTCTGACAATGCACAAATAATTCTGTATGTTAAATCAATCAAAAGTCCGCTGTTGAACATACGATAAGACCTCCATCATAGATTGAATCATAAGGCTTGGCTAGAGTTAACGGGAAGATGTTTTTTTAAAGAATGAGGGTGACAAACGAACACACAGTCCACCTGATGGTAAGTTGATGCTGTGGCCCATAGACATCTATAATTGACCTCGATTAAGAATCATAATGCAGATGCGTTGTTACCCCTGAGGATTAAGATGGAATGCTTCGATTCCAGTAAAACGGGTCTCTGGTTATCCATACTCACCATACGAAACACAGCGGCATTAAGCTGCTATTTTACGCTGGTGTTCTGTTAGAGCATGGTCCATCCCCGGTCAAACCGACCCATTCGTACTACAACCGTAATATAGCTGCAGCATAGCTTTACCACGTATAAAATGTATGTTGCTGGCCATTTCTTCTTTAATCCTCTTTCCTCTGTCGACTCTTACGATACTCGCAGGATTATATGCCGGAGGATTGTATTGTGTAGATGATAATATGGTGTAGGTAATCACTCTTAAAAAAATCACATTTTTAGTTTCCTCAAAAATCTATTCCCAGTGTCTTAAAACGAGGGTGCAGTTTGTATAAAAAATATTGTATTAGGGCGCATAGACCAAAAAGCTTGACGTAGAAATTTAAAATGTGGATATTCGATGCCTTTTATGAGGTTGAATTCATTTCATTTGATGAAACGTTTTATTTTTCTGGGCAATTTTGAAAAATTGTTAAATGACTTTTAACTTAATTATTTTTCTCTGCTGTTTCCGAGCGATAGCTTGCGCTCTCCGTATTATATGATCTTATAATAAGTGTGAGTCATGACTATCTGGACGTTATAAAGTGGAGGTGGGTATCACAGTGGGGCAAAAAACTAGTATATATTTATGTATGTCGCAGCCAACTAGCTTAATAAACTGTTAATTTATAGCCTAGCCTTTTTACGTTTAACTAGCGGTCTGAATAATATTCAGCTAACGCATTTCTGCCACTGCATTTAATACACCATTATATATTGTAATATAGGAAGAATGTCAATGAAGGAGACGTGTGGTTATTACTAAAACTTTAATTAGACTGCTCATTATTCTACCTTAACACTAAAGTGTATTAACGTGGGAGCACTACACTACACTACTAACAACTACCGGCATAGGTGTGACATGGACATGTCACATGAGCTTTGTTTTACCCGTGTTCATCTTAATAACAATCCGTTGCGTGGCACTATTGAAAACATTGAGGATAGTGCTTCGGTCCTCCAGCGCTTCTCCCATCAGGACTATCGGCAAATCAAAGCTGAGTAATGTATGAGTCATTCTAATCTCGCTCAGATTGGCGTCTAGAATTTTATTGGAATAGTATCAGACGAGACTTGCTCCCGGATTGCTACTCTCACGTGCGTGTGGCTCCACGATGATGTGTACAGCTGCCTAAAGAAGCTTTTAATCCCAGGTGTCTTGGCAACGATGCTGTAAGATTCGGTCTTCACCTTCAACAGTTGGCTTTTTATCACAGACAAATCTTTCGCAAAGACTTTCAGGCCCTGACTTATCTTGATCTCTTTCCCAATACGAGCTGTGTCGAAGTTGCGTAAGTCACGTTGCATCCATTTACAGATTTGTCTGTTCAGTTGCTTGTATGCTCCCGAATCTGCTGAAGACTGCACCTTCATACCCCGTCTTACGGTCAAGAGATTGAGAGTGCGATCGGAAAGTTACCTACCATGCATACGTCTCTTTAACATTGTGATATGGTATAATATTTTGGGGAAACTCCCCGAAACGCGAATTAGTATTTAAAGCTGTACTACTAGCAAAGCTAGGGATAACGTAAATAAAACGCCTTGATACGTATCCTGAACTGATTTATTTAACAATATTTTAGTTTGCCCTTATTGTATTATGATGCGCTGATGATACCGTGTAACAAAGTACTACAAGCGCCATCTGGAATTTACAAAGTAAAACAAAATATTGAACATTTTTAAAACATTGCTTTTTGCTCTTAAACATACCGCCCACCAAGGACATTTAATTAAAATGTCCCTAATTAGCGAATGCCGCCAACCATGCCCATATTACATTGACATTATTGGGAATATTTAACTCATACAACAACACATAACAATAGAATTTTAAATTTAAATCTACGACAAATAAACAATAAAATCTAGAAGTAACCAAACAAAAATACATACTAATACAATGGTAAATTGAAACAATAATCTAAAGTTTTTATATTACTTATCTACTGGCAATATGCACAATTTAGAGGTTGGTCGTTTTAAAATTGAATATTTGGTAGGCAATGTAACCACCCAGGTTATATTGTCCTCGCCCGGATGTTTTTGAATAGTGCGACCAAGTAACCACTGTCCCGGAGGAAGATCATCCTCCTTTACTAACACAATGTTACCCAAATTTAGTTCCGCAATTTGACGCGACCATTTATATCTGTGCATTAACATGACCAAATGTTCTTGTGACCAACGTTTCTAAAAAGATTGCAACAATTTTTGTACTAATTGCCACCTTGACAATTAATTTACGTTATTCGAATCATAATTCCTATCGATTACATTAACCAATGGTTCCCCCACCAAGATGTGACCTGGAGTCAGTCAATGGTAGTGGTTTGTTAGGATCGCCTAAGTTAACAGTTGACATTGGTCGAGAGTTGAGGCACGCCTCGACTTGAGTAAGAAGAGTGTTCATCTTTTCAAACGTTAAAGTCGGTTCTCCAATAACTCTTCTCAAGTGGTGCTTGGTAGACTTTACACCCGATTCCCAAACTCATCCAAAATTTGGTGCCCGTGGAGGTATAAAGTTTCACTCTGTCTCGTTTTTCTCTATGCTTTCTGCAATTTTCGGAACCTACGAAAGTAGTTCCGTTACCCGACCACAGGTGAGCGCATTTTCCACGTCTGGCTATAAATCGTCGGAAGGCTGCTAAAAAGGCCTGACTAGTCATATCACTGACAACCTCTAGATGTATGGCTCTTGTAACCATACATATAAAAATGCAAATATAGCCTTTGTATGCTCGGTGGCCGCAACCCTTGGTCGTCCTGATCTTAATAGGTCCCGCATAGTCCACTCCACTGTTGAGAAATGGCCTCGCAGGTGTGCATCTTACAGATGGTAAATCACCCATGAGCTGATTGTGAGTAGTTGCACTATTTTTTACACATGTAACGCATTTATGGATATGTTGTCTTACCAAAGTCTTAGCTCCTATCACCCAATAAGCTGTCCTTAAATAATTGAGCATCAACTGCTGTCCTCCGTGAAGAGTTTGAACGTGTGCATCCGCAATGATCAATTTAGTGAATGGAGAATCACGAGGTAGAACAATAGGGCGCTTAATGGTATCATCCATCATTGCATTTCTCAGGCGACCGGCAACTCTAATTATTCCGTTATCATCCAGATAAGGGCCTAATGTTCTTAGTTTGCTTTCTTTCATTTTTATAGGCCTTCCAGATTTTAAGTCTGCGTATTCTTCCGTGAACTCATCCATTTGTACCTTTCTTAGGCAACACTGTAAGGCTTTCTCTATTTCTGTCCTTTGTAAATAGCGATTCCTTACGGACCCTTTGAGAAATTTTCTGCAATAAGCGACAACTCTCAAAAGTTTTGCGAGTGATGAGTACCGCTTAAAAAGTGAGTCTTCTTCACCTTCGGTAACTACTCCCACATATGTATTTACAGATTCTTCTTCCTGTGTATATAAATTCTTTGGTCTATTATATGAAATATGTGGTTCCTTTAAAAAACTAGGTCCTGAAAACCATAAATCATTTTCAGCCAGTAATGCAGGTGAGACACCCCTAGATGCGCAATCTGCTGGATTTTGCTTGGTAGAGATATGACACCATTGTGATGATTCTAGGGTAGTCAGAATCTCTGACACCCTATTTCCAACAAAAGTTTTCCAGCGGCTCGGATGGTTATTAAGCCAGGCCAAAACGATGGTGGAATCAGTCCACGCATGAACCTTGTTCTTAGAAATATTAAATACTTCTGAAGTTTCCGCTAAAAGTCGCGCCAACAGAACTGCTCCGCATAGTTCCAGCCTTGGAATGCTCACTTGTTTGACAGGAGCTACTCTCGTTTTTGCTACCACAAGTGATGATTTAACTTTGTTTGAACTATCGATAATTCGCAAATATATAACTGCTGCGTATGCCAATTTCGAGGCATCGCAGAAGCCGTGCAATTCTACAGCAAGATCATTGTTCTTCGTTCCGAGCCAGCGTGGTATTCGCACTTTGGATAATCCATCTAACTCTACCATGTAAGTATCCCATATCATTTTTAATTCATTTGAAATCTGTTCATCCCAATTGATTCCTGACAACCATAGCCTTTGAATAAATACTTTTGCTATGATTACACTAGGTGCAACCCAACCTAGTGAATCAAATATTCTCGCAATTTCTGACACTATCTTTCTTTTTGTTTCAGGTCCTGTCACCGGGGAAAGCTGTACTGCGTACTTATATTCATCTTCAGTGCGGCTCCAAGTTAATTCCAAAATTTTTATTGTTTCATCTGAATGTATTTGACTTCACTTATTTCATTTTCTAACTGTTTTACTCCTTCTTTATTGTCCTTCAATTTTGTTATCTTTATTATACTGTCCGTTCCTTCACAAAGCTTTATGTGTTTCATCAGCTTTTTACTGTTACTGTTCCATTTCTGCATTACAAACCCATCATGTCCTTATAATTCTTTTAATTGTTTAACAATTACGAAACCTTCTTGAACCGTATCACAAACTGTCATTAAATCATCCATATAGAAACAGTTCAAGACTTGTTCCACAGCGATTGGGTATAGAACTCCAGCATCATAAACTACCTGACGAAGTGTTCTCACAGCTAGGTAAGGTGTCGATTTAGTTCCAAAGGTAATTGTTAAGGGTTCATAATCCTCTCTCTCAATCATCTTCTCTCCACACAATGCGTTGATACATGTTGGCATCTGCTTCGGCTACAAGCACTTGGCGATATGTTTATACAATATCTGCTACTAAGGCAAGCGGATGGGTTCGCCAGCGTAACATCTTGTATCTGAGATCTGCTTGTAAGGTAGGTCCTACCATCAATGCGTCATTTAATTATACACCCAATTTATTTGACTCTGAAGCATTGAACAATACTCTAACCTTTGTGGTAGACTTGTCTTCTCGTACCACGGTATGGTGTGGTAAATAACTAGGTTCGTTAATTATTGATCTTATGTGCCAAAACTGTAAATATTACTTTAAAATATTATGATTTTTTTCCTGTTGCTCTTGATTCTTACTAAGTCTCGTTTCTGATGATTTTAGTCTCTTTACTCTTTATTGCTATTTCTCTAGAATTGCCATTCTTGCAAAATAGCTCTTCGTTTTGCAATGGTAATTTTATCATATATCGCCTTTTTGGCGTTCTTTTAGTCGTGGTCTCATAAACGCTTTCACATTTTTGCTCTTCTCCTGTAAGTATATTCCGTTTATTATAAAACGTATTTTCTTCTATTTCCCAGAACCTCATCAGCATTACATTTTCAATGACTTGTGCATGCATAATTTGAAGTTTCGTTCAAGATGTATTATTTTTTCCATTTACATTGATTATTACACCGGAAAGAATCCACCCAAGTGTGGTATTCCGTACTGTCAGGGACCCATTTGTGCACTTCTTTATCTCATGCTTCATAATGGTGCTATAAACATCCACACCTAATAAAATATCAATTTTATTGGGTACGTTGAACCGTGGGTTGGCTAACGTTTATTGGTTAAGCTCTTCTCATGCTATTGCTTCTATCTTCCTTTCGGGTAGACAGTCGTTGATCTTGCTCAAAACAATGCTTAAATTCCCATCTTAAAATTTGAATCAAAAAATGATTGCACCTGAAATCGAACCTGGGATCGAGCGCGCACAACTTTATTATTTGATAATCCTGAAATTATCCCGACTGCTGGAATTTTCTTAAATTGAAGATATTGAACTATTGCTTCTGTAATGAATTAGCCTTGAGAACCTTGATCTATAAGTCCTCGTACTATGCCTATGTACTATGCCTATGTACTATGCCTATGTTCTCCAGTTTTAGATTCAACTCTTATTAGCGCAGTAGCTAATAATAGCTGCCTGGGCTCAAGTATGTGTACAGTAGAAAGGCAAGCTACTACCGGAACTTCAGATTCCGAAGTGTCAGTGCAAATGCCCGACTGGTTTAAAACCACAGTCTGATCCTTTTTCTCCTGATTGTTGGTAGGATGCAATAGTGTGCGATGTCTTTTTTGAGATATTCTACACTTTGTCGGTTTTGTGCAATCGTAATATAAGAAATCACTTAATACTTGTGTGCCTTCTGTAAAAACACTAGGAAAGTGGTACAAATCTGTAGATGGTCGTCCAGATTTCACTAAGGAGGCTTTTAATGCTCTTAAATTTAAGGCAACACAGACAAATCTACCTATTCATTGTTGTATTGTCTTCTATGAATTGAAAATTGAGAGGAAAGTAAAAGAGAGATACGGCTATGTAGAGTAAATTACGGTGGAAGTGTAGATACTGACTCTATAGAAGAATTTCCCGACGCACTAGTTTTTCTAGTTGTTTCGTTACACGGTAAATGGGAAGTACCTACTGGGTATTTTTTTAAATAAAATGAAAGCTGACCAAAAAAGTTTTGCTTACTTGAGCTATTGATTAATGCTTTGAAGTTGAATTGATAGTCAAAGCTATGACCTTTGATGCCTGTCCAGCCAATGTAGTAATGGTGAAGAAACTCGGCTGCGATTTAAATCCAAATAATTTGAAAATTATTTTGACGGTGAAAAATAATGAAATAGCTATCTTTCTCGACCCTGCTCACATGATAGAATTAGTAAGAAATAGTTTTGAACGTTACATGGAATTTAAAGATGCTGAAGGCAGTATATAAAATAATATAAAATGGAATCATTTTGAGATGTTACGCAAGTCGCAAGAAGACGAGAAGTTTTACGCAGC
Source organism: Parnassius honrathi (assembly GCA_018247895.1). Taxonomy (NCBI): domain Eukaryota; kingdom Metazoa; phylum Arthropoda; class Insecta; order Lepidoptera; family Papilionidae; genus Parnassius; species Parnassius honrathi. The sequence goes on along the minus strand of DWHP01006557.1, from coordinate 1,038 downwards.
TAACAAGCTTCGATCTAAAAACTTGTTTTTAAAAAAGAAAATTATTAAAGTGAAGCTTGCTACTCAATTTTTTATCGTAATTGTTTAGCAGAAGTGTATCAATAGCTCTCAAATTTTGTAAAAACACCTTGATGATAGCCCAGTTTCAAGGAACAGACGGAACAGCTAATATGTAGTTCTTCCTAAACGACTTATATTGAAAGTGCAAAATTTTTATTTAACGATTTGATAAGAAACCATAGCTGTTCTTATATATCATTTCACCGTATCAGCCAAGACGACACTGAACGGTTTTTCTGTAATATTAGATCACGTGGAGGGGCTAACAATAACTCAACACCAAAACAGTTTTATGGAATTTATAGAAAAATGCTTGTACACATGAAACTGCAAGAACTCAATACCGATAGTTGTATAGTATTAGAATATATCGCCAGATTAAACTATTGTTGAGCGCCTAAGTTGACGTCAGGTACCTGGCACTAGCGCCATTTAGTGTCGGGGACCAGAGCAAGGAGGGCTTCCAAGAAAATATCAATCTTGATCTTTTGACCAATAGCGCCATCTAGTATCGAACAGAAGAATTAAGCTTTCAAGAAGCCCCACACTCGAACTTTCTGCGTCTGGTCATTCGGCGCCTGTATTTACTGGAAGATTCTGGATGTTTCGGTGTAAAAGGTGTACTTAAAGCCGTTGCAAACCGCTATCAGAGCAGTATTGAATATGGCGAGACAAGCGAAGCTTCGGAGCGAAATAAAGTGAATCAGTGTGATTAATTATTAGTATTTTAAGTTTTAATTGGTGTTCGGTAATAAAAATGTAAATTTTGGTAGTTCAATCGGAAGTTTGTATTGTCATGAACCTCAAGCTCGTAACAATTGGTGTCAGAAGTGGGATCAAATCATGCCGATTTTTACTGAAAGTCGACACGGAGGGTGTCCGTACCCGAAGTCAACGCCAGCAGGAGACGGACCAGAGACGATTTGGTAGTGTAACGCCGCAGACGTCTGAGGGCCAGCTGCCGGCCACGGAGGCCGG
>DWHP01006556.1:0-11360 GCA_018247895.1 Parnassius honrathi | reverse complement strand
CAAACCGTCAAACAGGTTTATCGCCCGAGACGAGCGTTTTCGCAAGTTTTAAGTTGTTACGATTTGGCCTAAACACTCTTCATAGTGAAATTTATGAAGGTCGACCCCCAACTGCGATCACTCAGGAATTTTCCTCAATGATCGCAGTCTCTATCTATCTAAAATTTGTCACTGTCTGGCGACTAATAGAAGGAAACAAGCGCATCATCTATGAGAAGATTCAATGACATTTGGGTATTGGTATGAACCAAATTAAAAAAACATATACATCTACATTTAAAAGTTAGAAAATTTTGTTGCCTCTGGATTCTTAATGAACTCATCGAAGATCAAAAAAGGATTATTTTCACCCAGGCGGGTCCTGTCTGCACAATTCTACTTGATAAGCAAAAGACTGCTAATACTGAGTAGTACACCACCATTTGATTTTCCAGTGTCTTTGAAAAAGTCATTGAAAAGCGACTAAAAAGTCGCATCCCCTCGCACCATGATAATATTTTGACGCATAACGCGAACAGGACAAAATCATTTATAGCTTCTGAAAAGTTAAACTTCGAGACCCATTCCACATACAGTAAAGACCTCGCACCATTCCTTTATTTCCCCAAAAATCAAAGATTTGATGAGAGATTTGATATTTACGGAGCTTTAGAGAGGTGATCAACATACCCTAAGACCAATGGAGCCAAATAATGATTTAAACAAATAAAAAAGTGTTTAGGACGTAATGGTGAATACTTTGATAAACAATGAATATAATCCATGTAAATTATTTTATTTAAGAGCTACGTAATTTCAGTGTGGGATACTTGTGACAGGGTGCAGTGATGTATGATGGACACGTCACTGCATCCTATTACAAGTCCACTGCTCAGCATAGACTTACGCCATAGATCGCCTCAAAGTACACTCCATATCCACCTGCATCCACTGACTACTTCATGTTTCATCAGTTCATCACTCCATCTAGTGGGAGTTACCGAATACTGCGCATGCCAACACGAGTCTGACTTCCGAGAACCTTTCTTATTCATCAGTTATTAGAGATATATGGCATTGTGTTATATGTTACGCTGATTCTTCTGTGGATATTTCGCACTGAGGGCCCACTACAAAACTACTTTAAGCTTTCAATTTTTCTACGCTTATTTAACAGGAATGGTATATTTTACAAGTGAAATAAATCGGTAAAGCATTTTGTAATATACTTATAGCACTTTAGGATAAATTATGGGATAAGCGCCAGCCTAACATCGCACGCTAAACTGGCACCAACGAAATTTATTAGTTAGAAGGCTGTCACTTTACATGTTTACTTGCTCATTTTTCGTATTAATTACTTTAATTAACTTCAACTTTTTTAAGTTTGAGTTGAAAGCCATGGCAGCTTCGAGCCTAAGCACAACGTACGTACGTAAACGTACGCGAGCTACCCGGCTTATTCAACGCTTATTTATTACGTGAAGGAATCCTCAAGAAAACAACGTGAAGAAACCTACATGTAAAACATTTCGAGGGCACGTGAAGTACGCCAGTACACACTGGGGTAGCGCAACGAACTAGTTTCTCAACGATCTTCTCAGAAATAAGGGGAGGCCAATGTCCAGCCATGGGATGTGAATAGGGTAATTTTTTATTTTTAGCAATTAAGGATAAACCACGAACCGACCGAAAAGCTTGAGTTCTGCTGTGACTTTCCCCTTTTTAGATAATTCGGCAGGTGCTCCTCGTTATGAAGCGGTCTTCGCACCACATTATATGAAAACTGTAAAGTAACCAGTACTTATTTTTACTGTAAAGTATTAAAAAATTAAGAACGCATTTTATTATTTAATTATTAGTTATCCTTTTCTTCTATTATTATAAATGTGAAAGTTTTTAATTCAATGCATCTGATAGATAAAGTATTTATTATCGTTGTATCTCATATAGTTACAATGCCCTATTTTTTATTTGTATAAATAATTAACATATACACAAATATTTTACGGACTTTAACTGTCGCTATTTTTTATAACACAGAGGCAAGTTTTACTTACAATTTTTTTTTTCACTGCCATGCACATTTATAATCAAACAATAATTTGCATTGTGCCTGCCTGAACTCGGTTTGCTCGCGTTTAATAAAGTTAAATATCCTCTCAGAAATGAAAAGAGGCCTGTATCCAACAATAGGACATACATACATATTACGTAGTGTACATACGGATGTATACTTTAGTTTAAAGCTATATTTCAACCATTCATGTAGAACGCATTAGCGGCGTCTCCAAACAACATAAGAGACTCGAGCGATTTAGTTCCTTTCGTCCTGTGTTATAGAAACTGCTGGATGCTATTTGTCCGATGTTAAATACTCAGATCAGAGACGGACAACAGCGCCGAAGTACAATCTGCTAAAAAGGACGTGTAATTACTACGACCGCCAATCTGTGTTTCACACAGTGGAAAAGTGTCAGTCCGGATTTGGATTATTACGAACTTTGAGGAATGAAGAATTTATTCCAATTACACATATTAACAATTAGATCAACATAATAATAAAGATATTAATAGTTACTTTGCAACCATCCCCTCAATAAAATGTGTCTTACCTAGTTTGAAGAGCACCTCCCGCCCTCTCTCTATTGCGTGCTCTAATCCCGTCACCACTAATCCCAGCACCACTACTCCCAACACCACTACTCCAAACACCACTACTCCCAACACCACTAGTCTAGAAAAGACACACCAATGACGATAATACGACGCGTCTATCTATCTCCTCACTTCTTTGATCATTTACGAGAAGCCAAACCATTGTATTAAAAATCAAAAATAATCGTAAAATATTTTCATAGAAATATCTACTAGCTTTACAATTGACCCTGCGTCTTGGACACTGCATGCAAGTTTATGAAGATATAAGCTTAGTATGCTGACAGCTCCTATGAACATATAATATATGTTATATATTATTACACATTGTTATTTGTATATTATATATTATATGTTTGGTATCGTCTGACCTCTTTATGTTTTTTTATAGAAATAGGGTGACAAATGAGTACACAGTCTACCTGATGGTAAGAGGATGCCATAAACATCTACACTTATTCTTGATTAAAATCAAAATGCAAATGCTTTGTCATCCCTGAGGACTAAGATGGAATGCCTCGATTCCAATAAAAAGGGTATCCGGTTCTCTACACTCACCACACGAAACACAGCAGCATTAAGCTGCTATTTTACGGTGGTATTCTGTGAGTGCGTGGTGCTACCCTGTTCGGAACATCCCATTAATGCTACTACCTTGTAAAATCTATGGTAACCAATCATTTGACAGCATAGCAATGAGTTACAGCGCTAAAGGCTGCGGGTTCAAATTTCGCACGGATCAAGTATTTGTACAGCCTACAAATAATTGTTCTGTGTCTGAATATGTGTACTTGCAAAATTTATGTATCTAAACTGCCGCCACGATACGGAAGATATTCCATCTAAGACATTATATTTTCCGAAAATTTTATAATTATATAAGGGACAACTAATGATACCAGCCGTAAATACCTCGTTGTCTTCAAAAGTTACAGCCTATATACGTCCCACTGCTGAGCACAGACCTCCCCTCACTTCTGAGAGGGTTTTAGGGCAAGGAAGTGCCCACCGCGCTGCCCCAATGCGTGTTTCGGACTTCACATGTCTTCGAAATATTTTTTTTATTTCTCAAACATGCAGGTTTCCTCACGATGTTTTCCTTCACCGCCGAGCACGTGGCAAATCAGCGCTTAAATTGCAATTAACAATTTCATTGGTGCCGGCGGGGATCGAACCCGGGTTACCCGCGTTCTGTTATATTTACAGCGAATGTTAACCATCTGAGCTACCACTAAACTAAGACAAACAAAAATTATTTTGACTTGAAATGGCCAGTACTGCAGAAAGGCAATTTCGTAGGTAAAGACCTATTATTACACTTCAACAGATAGCAACATTTTTTTTAAATTCCAAAACTCGCAAGAACACAAAAGTAGTAACCGGTAGGTACGACACAAATCCACAACAGTTATTTTTATGACAAAAGTTTAAGACAAACTTGCTCTTGTATATACGGGGACTCGTCGACTGGAATCTACCCCAATGCTCACAAAGTAGGTCGACCTCACCGACGTCAAAATCGATCCGACGTACATTAATTTATTTAGGTCATTTGAGATGCATCTATCCTTAACAAACTTTAGATGTTTTGATGTTTATAATACGAATATAAATGATAAAATATTAGAATAATTATCATCATCACAGTCCATAAAATGTCACGAACGTAGCCCTCTCCCATCGATTGCTTATTGGGGGGGGGGGGAGAGATATTTGAGAACTGCTACCCATCTCCTGTTATAGGTATATATGTTCTGTGGTTATAATACTTCCTTCCGTCGTTTGGTGTAGTGGATATTCTTACACCGCCACTACCCTGGTATTTGAATAGTATTCAAAATTAAATATTACGATAGACTATTTGTTCGGTCGTAAATGAATTTGCAATACCATAAAATTATTAACAGTTTTTTTTAACTTAGTAGAAGTACAAGCAATGTACACTTATTTCAGTTGGGAATTCCTCATGAATACTCCCTAACGAGATGTTGTGACGATGTTGCACCAGGCTTTAAGCCCATGGTATTCAGCTCCACTCAACTCAAAAAGTTCTGTTTCAGAGCTACGAAATCATATTTTAAAACACTTAAGGGTCATAAGGATTACCATTGATGAGTTACTTTAAATTAAACTAGTTTTTACGGATTTTATCGTGTATATTAACTTAGGTATTTCATAATCCCGACGTTTCGACTGTTGAGTGTAAAGTGTTACAGCACCTATCACATAGTCACATAGGAGACAGAGGTTTTGAACGTCCTAATGTCATAGTTCACCACGGCTACCTCCAGATTATAATTTTAATTATTACGTTGGGACCTTAAATAAGTTAATACACGCGACAAAATCCGCAACTGAGGGAAACTGAATAGGAGATAGGCAGCAGCATCTTCTTGATAACAAAAATCGAGGGTTGCCAACCCGCATATCAAGCTCGACTAATATCGCAAGGTAATTCCGTGGCAGAGGCCTTTGTTCAGTGATGTAATTTTTATAGGCTATAACGAATGAAAGTGTATTATAATTAATATAGTTTATTATTTACTAAATATCAACTAGAATAAACCATTGATTAACGCTGTTTTATTGATCGTATTTTGATTTCACGCCGCTGCAAACTTCAATACGTACATTTATTACAGTGGAGCCCTTTACCCGGGCGTTTATATAAGTAACTCTACGCCCGGGCTGTTGCCGAGGTGACACGATTCGGTGCAGTTTACACAATCCCACCAATGTCCGTGTAGCTAGGTAGCTACGTGCGCGCCTGTATGTGTATCGCTTTATATCGAAATATAGTTTATAAAAGCACAAGCTGCGTGATTGAAATTCCAACCGCCTTTGTTAATTTTACCACCTAAAGAGCTGTTAATACGGATACTAAATTAAAATAATTATTTTGTAAATAGATTTAATACGAACGCTACTACTATTAAAATATTTAACTTTCTTCTTCTTCCCAAAATGTCATCTTCTTTCGAAGGTCGGCGATCACTAAGGCAACTTATATGTTTGATGCCGCGGTTCTGAATAAGGAACGGGTGCTTTTTCCAAACCATTGAGGTAGGTTTTTCAGCCAATATGTTCTTTTTTGTCCCACACTTCGTTTTCCTTGGATCTTGTCCATGAGTTGTAACAGATCGTATTTTCGGTTTCTCATTATGTGGCCAAGATATTCAAGCTTTCTTTTCTTTACTAAATATACAACTTCTCGTTTTTTCTTTGTGCGACCTTGCACAGTTCCTTTTTTTGTCTCTCCAGGATATCCTTAACATTGTCCTGTATACCCACATTTCGGAGGAATCACTCTTCTTACAGCTCCATTCTGTGAGGGTCCATGCTTCAACGCCATACAAAAGAATGGAGAAAACATAACAGCGTGCTAATCTTACTTGTATCTGGATGTTTAGCTTTTGTTTTACAAACTGTCATATATTTGGTTTTCCTGGTGTTAATACTGAGGCCATACGCTGAACTAACACATTGTATTTTATCAATAAGAATCTGAAGTTCATCCAGTGTAGATGCAATAAGTACACTGTCATCGGCATAACGGATATTGTTAATTATCTAACCATTCACTGTGATGCACAATGCTTCACAGAAAATCATCTAACTTCTATACAATCATCTAAAATTTAACTTTACTGAAATATATTTTGTGGTCCATAGTCAGAAAACAACAGCGTAAAATATCAGCGTAATGCCGCTGTGTTTTGTATGGTGAGTCTTGAGAACCGGAGACCCTTTATACTAGAATCGAGGCATTCAATTTCAGTCCTCAGGGGTGATAACGTATTTGCATTTTCATTCTTAATTTAGAATAAATGTGGATGTCTATGGGCCACATCATCCACTTACCATCAGGTGGACAGTGTGCTCGTTTGTTACCCTTATTCTATAAAAAAAGATCAGTTTAAAAAAACTCAAATGATAAAATAGCAAACGAAAAGATAGCTGAAAAGTAATTATAACATTATTACATTTTTAATTAACATCTAAATTCGAGTAAGCTCGTTAAGTTTTATCAATTGTATACCGAGGTTTACCGTTTTTTGTCTTTCATTGACTAATTTCTGATTTTTTGGATGTTTTAAACTTTCGGCAAAGTAAATGGATAATTAGTTAATTACAAAATAAAAACGTATCAACATAACAGAAGAGTAAAAGTTTTTACAAGCACAAGTCTCAAGCTACAAAGCTCAAATACGATGGATCCCACGACGATGCCGACCGGGAGAATACAAATAAAATTAATACTCAAAATTATTCGTTAAAAATTATGAGTTCACTGGTAATAAAGACACTCGCTGCAAAATAAAGGACGAGGAAAAATATTTTCTGTTTCAGTGTTGTGAAATAAAGAGTGTCAAATAAGAGGAAAGAGATTAGGCTTCCCAGATGAAATTCGTTTGGTATTTTAGACTTCCGAAAAAATGCCAACAACGTACCAAAACTATTGGCGCTTTTCCATGCGTTGGCACGACACTACACCGGTTTGGCATTCAGGGAAGCAAAAATGTATAAAATACATGGGCTTAACGGCGTCGGCGCCGGCCTAGCGATGACTCCCACCGGAAGTGCCGGTACGGCAAATTTCATCTCGATGCCGGACGACAAAACTGCTTATGTACTCGTATTGTAACCGTGTGCGTGTGCGTATGCGCAGGCCGAGCTAGAGGGGGCGCATTAAGATGGGAACTTGAAATTGGCTTGTGAAATGATGAAATGCATGCGGAAGTAGTTGAACTATTTTTGGAGTCTGTTTTTAATTTTTCAAAAGTATTGTAATAGTTCTTTCTAAGAATCCTGTTTTTAAGGTTGGATGAAATCAAAATTTTACTTCTCTGTGTCGATTATATTTACGTCTTAAATGTAAGAGCCATCTTAAATAGCTCCAACACCCGCGCCGTGTGCCGCGCCAGTGCCGTGCCGATTCCACGCCGGTGCCGTGCTGATGGTGTGCCGACGAGTGGAATACCGCCCATTTTTTTAATAAGCAAGACCTCATGCTTGGGCAGCCACGGCGTGCTTCATATTCAATCCAAGTCCAATTTACTCCCATTCGCTGGCTGAGTAACGATTTAAGCACAGATTAAATAATGTTCATATAATTTTATTTTTTCTCCAATTATTATGGATTTCCGACCCGACAACAGTTATAGTGCATATGTGAACGCGCTTCGTTGCCATATAATTTTAGCACAGGTAGTTTAATAAAATGGCAAAAAATATTTCGCTACAATGATTTATGACCGCATTTTGAAACCGTTTACTTTTTATTATTGGTACTTTTGTTCGTACAAAGGTCTCATTAAAACCGAATCACCTTTTAATTATTTAAAAACCATCGAATACATAGACATAACTTTCTATGGATTTGAGCACTTTGAGGGATGGAAAAATTAGAAAATCAAAGCGTCAATGTCAATTTTAATGTTGAATTTATACGACAGATACGTAATGAAACCGTTTCTCCATAAAGTATTTGATCAAATAAAATATAGACTTTATAATTTATGTATAAAACTGTTGTCCATGTTGAAAAGCCAGTCCAGATATTTTCTTTTTATAGAATAAGAATGACAAACCATCACACAAGACCACCACCTGACGGTTAATCGATACTGTGGCCCACGTGCATCTCTACATAAACCCCAATTAAGAATCAAAATGCAGATGAGTCGCCATCCCCGAGGACTACCATGGAATGCCTTGTTTTCAGTAAAAAGAATCTCCGTCTGTCTAGACTCACGATACGAAACAAAGCAGCATTGGGCTGCTATTTTACGCTGGCATTCTGTGAGAGCGTGGTCCTTTCCCGGTCAAGAGTGTGTTGTCAGTGGTAACATGTGGGTCTAAGCCGCGATCCTTCGTGACTGTGCTTGTACTTTCTCTGCGAGATAGACTCCTAAATGAGAATATCCGCATTAGAGCCGGAGTAACCGACATAAAGCAACTAATCATTAAGCTAGAATGTCGATGGGCTGGCCAATAGCTCGAAGAAGAGTGACTGAATCGTACTGGTAAAGGAAATGAAGCGCGAACTAGGTGGAGCGACGACCTGGTAAGAGGGGAAGTCCTGATAAGTCCGTGAATTTCAAAAATACAAGTGCTATAAGGCCCGTATTCTATATATATATATGTCATGGGATCTTTAAAACTATACACCCGCTTAACTTGCAATGTAGTATTGTTACTCATTCCACAACGTAGAATCACTTAAAACGAATTTTATGATAGACTCCTCAAAAATATCTTGATACGTTAGGTATGTAGGTTCCGCAGTAAAATAATATCGTGCGCCCAGCGAAGCGAGCGGGTATCAGCTAAAAATATTGATAAAGTTTAAAATCCATATTTTGTCTAAAACAATAGGATTATTAATTTCTATGAAAAAATATAAACCTGCTAATTACTACCATTAATAAAAACACAAACTACACGTAACCTACGGTCACGGGGGGACTGAGGGGGACCTCGTGACCATGGGTGCTGTAAAGCACCCGAAACATCGGGATAATAAAAATAATTTAAAGTAGTAATTAAACGCGATAAAATCCGTCAATAATAGTTTAATTAAGTGTGTAGTGTTCGCGTAAATTTAAGAAATCATTACGGATAACGTTTTCTTAGAAATTTCTGCATATTTATCAAGTATGGTTGATATGTATTTTATAGCCAGCAGCTCACGAATGTATTTACAATGGTTCAATTTCAATAGGTACCTATTTTTGTAAATTAATATTAACTGACGTATGACGATCTATATATAATTTTAGTTTTAATAATTATCCCTATTCGCTTTGTATCTTTTGTGTTACGTTTTGTTCTTCATTTCCTGTTTTATCGGTCGTTATTTTAAGTTGGACGTAATGCAATAGTCAAGTTTACGACGTTTAATACTGTATACGAGTATATTCTACTGCAAAATTTAACAAGCATCAGATAGATTTTAGGTATTCTACATCAAATGTGCTTGTACACAGAATATTCACGTAAATTCAAAATGTATGAAACGTAATATTTGAAAGTTATTAATTGCGCGCATAGTTTGTATTTAATTTCATTCAGTGTATTTATAACGTGCCTAGATATCGAGATGGAACTGGGGCTCCGCGGCGCATCCGAACTGTTGCCATAGCAAGGCCCAGGGGCGCTTGCAGGCCGGATGGGTAGGGCGGATCGTCATCGGTATCGGCAGTTACCGAGATATATATAAATTAAAATTTATATAATATGAAAACTCTACAGCGGTTAAATTAGAAACTAAATTAAATAATTTATATAACCGTTATAAATACAGTAAATAGCAGTTTGTGAATGAAAATAATAATATGTTGCTTCCGAGACTGTAAAGTCATAAAAGGTAGTTAGTGTGATCTCCTAGTGGATTTCGATTATTATAACGACTTACGCTCGAGTATTGTCTACTGAATACCTACTATAATAAAATGCAGTTAATTTCCTAAATAACATTTGTAATTACCATTTTTGGCTATTAAATGGTCGCCTTTTAATATGATTATATAATTATATATATAGTCTCTAATTTTCGCTAATAAGCTGGTTCTAAAGAATAATATATGACTAATTGTACAACATTATAGTAAACTCCTAAAAAACGTAAGGTATGACCTTACGAACAAAGATTACTGCACCTAAGCATTAATTATGTAACTATACACATCAATTTTGCATAATGCTGTGGATGGTCCAGACATATTATTAGGAGTACGATATTACTATTTTATTAAATGAATTTCTTCCCTTTAACGTAACATAAGCTTTAGTTGAAAATGAACATGCTGTTGTGGCTTTCCTTTGCATTTGCGTACTGGATCAATCGCTTCTACAAATAATTTATCAATACCGAGAATACAATAATTTATCAAGTCTCAAATACCGAAATGAAACTGATGAAAGCTATTGACACAAGTGTTTTCTCTTATTCCTAAGGAATCAAATTCTATCAGATCTTTAGCATTTTGTCTAAAAATTTTGCAAATACCAAATGAACCCTACGAATGGCGAAAGTTTTCAGTTTTTTTTTTCTGAAAATACTTGATGATTCTAAAACCTAAAATGGTAACTAGACAAACAAACTTAATATAAAAAATCATTATAAATATTTTAATAAGGTATTATAAAACATTTTCATAAATGAAATCTTTAAACGCTTGCTGATATAAAATGGCATGTAAAGTATTCTAGCATTCTCGACTCGCCCTTCTCCCTTCTACCTATAGCCATGAACGTCTCAAAGAAAATTCTAAGGTAATTATCAAGACTAGGGATATGCATACAAAAGGGATTATTTATAAAGCATAGAGCGCTTTAACAAAATATATTTTCTTTTATGAAAATTACGGACTTTATTTTAAAAATTATCCTATGTTGTTAATAGGATAATTTTTAAAATAATTTAGTAGTAGGATAATCTTAATAGGATGTATTAATGTGGCGTTATTTGGATTTGAGATAATTATAGAGCATATTATACCATTTTATTTTCGCTTTTTTAAATCAAGTTTTTCCAATAAAATAAAGCTTAGATCCCTCCTAGCATTGCTCTCTATTCGTTCGTCATATGTTTCATTACAAATTTCGAAGATTAGCCCGGGAGTTTTTTATAATGCGTATTATTATTTATATTATATTTTTAATATAAACAAATCCCCTGAACTTAATAGAATCTAGTATTTAATGTAACAGGCATACAC
>DWHP01006555.1:0-11361 GCA_018247895.1 Parnassius honrathi | reverse complement strand
CACCACACGTCGTGTAAATTCGTTTCAATGAACAGCTTTCACCCACGCGAGACGTCAAACATCTGACCCTTATCACGCATTAATATAAACTTCATCACTCACATGTTTAGAATTTGCAGGATAGTCCTTAGGGGGTAATTTAAAACCTTCTCTCAGGTACGAAAAACGATGAAAGTTATAATAGTATTCTGTTCCATCTGGGGAATATTGTGGATATAAAGTATAGGCTGGAAATTCAAACTCGGGAAGAGAGTCCGCGAGGGCGTGCCGCGCAAACTCTTCCTTGTATCGTCATGAGTGTTCTCTGTACGCCTGACGCTTCGAGCATTTTTCCTTCAGGATATAACATAAAGCTATTGCTATCAAAACTGCTATAGCAATCGCCATGCTTATGCTGATCCAAATTATTTCTTCGTTTATTCCACTTGTAGATTTTCCTGGAAACAAAATATTTTTTCACATGGCGTTAATTGATAAGAAAATTTTAAAAAGTGTCGTATTTAAGGTAAGATACATTTTATTATATTTTATAGACAGACATACAGTTATCTATAAATTTGAATATTTAAAGTACCTATTTAGTTATGAAGCAATGGGAATTCCTGTTCAAGTGCAGATTTTTTAGTTCATAGCTTTACTTCACATTATTAATTATATCTAATATATAGGATTAATATTACCTCCCATCTTGTTGGAATATCCACCCATTTTGCCTGCCACCCTCGCTGATGCCTCGCTTGCCACGGCAAGGACCAAGGCACCGGTGCGAAGACATAATCGACCTGTCATACATTGAATTAAAATAAATGTTTTTAAAATTCGGTATAAAAAGCTATTTTTTTTATAATTTTAACAGTGGTAGAGCCACACGGCAGCATTTGTGGTCGCACGAATGGGCAGTCTCAAACTGGGGTGGTACTACGACCTCACAGAATACCAGCGTGAAGGAGAAGTTTTTAAAGCTTACTTCTGCGTTTCGTTAGGTAAGTGCAGGTGGCCGTAGGACCAATTTCCCTCCCCCCATTAACATGGTAGCGGATTTAAATAAAACACTACCCCAGGAGGGTACCAGCAGTCCTGGTGACGGAGAATCCCTGGCTGAGCATTCACGCCCAACGTTCTCATAGCAATAAGACAGCCCCTACAACGCTATCCGTGTATTTTTGCAATGCCCGGGGAATTCATTCAAGCCTTAATGCCATCCACTATCATTTTGAGACGTCGAAGCCGACCTTACTATTTTTAACCGAGAAAATGCTGTGACCACTCCCGCTGATACCTCGTATCTCTCCTACCCGGGGTACATATTATAACACTCGTTTGTGCCCCGGGCTGGAGTTTGCGTTTATGCCAGAGAGGACATCTGTTTTCAACGCCTCTGCAATCTTGAAGGACCTGTCTGGCTGCGCGTAGACAACGACAAATATCCCTGCGTCTACAGGTACCATAGCGGTAATGCCAGATCGACTCATCGATCACGTCCAAATGGCTGCAAACTCCTTGCTACAACAGGTGCCATCCTCAGAGATTGTAATCCCCGGTAATTTTTACGCCTAAAAAAGTGAGTGGCTTGGTTCCCGTTAAACCAATCATGCGGGTAGACTTATGACTTTAAATGACACAACTGGTTACTTCCCATACCTGGATTTCAGATATGGAGGATCATGCACCTCCCTGTTGGATTTTATGCTGACCTGTCATCCAGACATTAGAATCATTGTCTGATCCTGAGCATGGTGCCACTCACGTTTCATTGCGATTGCATTTTGTATGTTGCCACCGTGTCTGGGACTATACGTCGGCCAATCGGGACAAGATGTGGTCTTTTTTGCATCCTATCCTATCGCCGAATGATCTTAAAAAGAAGTATAATTTCGTCTACAGGTCCTTCAAAAGTGTGATTGCCAAGGTAAGGTCAGAGCACATCGACAGAAATGGCGAGAAACTAGTTTGACTTCCTTCGAGAATACGTGCATTCTGGTTTCTCGGCAAGGCTGTCCAAGGAAACTTCTGTTAGCCATCTCTGTCACCTGTACACAGGAAGGAAAGACTCACTGGCCCATGTCGCAACGAAGAAAGCCGATCTGATAGACTCTCTTTGCATGGAACCAGCATCTGGATGACAATGGGAATACATCGTCAACCATCCCCCGCTGTGAGTGCTTCATGCAGCATGTGCCCTTTACACAGCGATCGGTACGCAAAGGACTCCTCTCTCTGGACGTCAACAAGTCGAGTGGACCTGATGGAGTCCCATCTATTGTGCAGAAGACGTGAGCTCCGGAGTTGACACTGGTTTATACGCGTCTTTTACGATAATCCTTCTCCGCTAGAAGTAGTGCCGAACTAATGGAAGAGAACTTTGGTGCACCCTAAAAAAGACGACTCAGATCCATCCAACTACAAGCCTATCGCTATCACTTCCGTATTCTCCAAAGTGATGGAAACAATTAAAAACTGCCAGCTTATGAGGTACCTTGTGGATCACCAGCTGATTAGTGACCCCCAATACAGTTTCCGTCGGGGTTGCTCAGCGGACGATCTTCTGGCTTACTTTACTGATAGATGGGCGGAGGCAGTAGAGCCCAAGGGGAAGGCATCGGCCGTTATTTTGGCCCCCGATAGGGTTTGGCACGAAGCGCTTCTTTCAATGCTTCCTTCCTATGGGCTTTCCGAGAAATCATGCAATTGGATAACCAGTTTTCTTGCAGATCAGAGCATCAACATCATGGTAGACGGTGCATGCTTCGATTACAAGCTTATTAATGCTGGCGTTCTAAAAGGCTGCGTGCTATCACCAACGCGGTTTCTTCTGCATATAAATAATATGTTACAAAACGGTAACATGCATTGTTATGCGGACGACAGCACGTGTGATGCTTTATAGACCGGCCGCGCTAATATTTCTCAAGAAAACGTCAGTGAGTACCGGAACAAACTTAGGTCTGAAGTTGAAACTTTGTGGAACAGAAACTTGGACTGGGGTCGTCTAAATCTAGTCCAGTTCAATTCCCAGAAGACACAAATTTGCATGCTTACCGCTAAAGAGACGCCCTTTGTCGTACTCCTCAGTTTCAGCGCACTCCCTATGTTACTTCAGCCAGTATCGGCACCTCGGCGTCAACATTTATTTTTTATTTTATTTATTAGGGAACAGCAAACAGTTACAAAATACAGTAATATCTAAAATACAATAACATGGTGTATTCACAATGATGTGGCCCACAACGCTATCCACATATTACTTACAATGTTAATTAAATTGTCGCGGACGCTGAATAAAAACTTAATAACTAAAAACTAAAAAACAAAGAGCTAAAATAATATTATTTCTACATTTTTAGTTTTTCAAGTATAGATCTTTTAAAAATAAGAACATTCGGTGTAAACAAATCTTTGTTACCATCATTGAAAAACTCGTTAAAGGAATGCATCATATGGCGAACTTCGCGCGCAAGCCGGTATTTGTACGGCATGTACTTACGGCGAATAAGTTACGAGTGCGCACAGCTCGTTTATGAGCACTTCTAGGAACTGCGAAATTTAAATTTGAAACTAACTCAGTACTGCTAAATTTATTGTAGACTATTTTATACAATGTTATAACATCAAGATATTTACGTCTACGTTCAAGCGACAAAACACCGAACTCTCACAGGAATGCGATACGAGACAAGTAAGATTTGTGGCATCTATAGTATATGGCACGCAAAAACTTATTTTGGACTTTTTCAGGGATCCCATATAGGTACAGCATAATCAAGCTGGGAACGAACAAGAGTTTAACATATCGAAAGACGTGCAGTTTCTTGGTCTTTGGGAAGATTCCCCTGGTGTTGCAGTTATTCAAGGGCGGATGTCAACACTTACTAACAGGTGAGCCGTATGCTCGTTGCCCCCTCTTCTATAAAAAATATTTTAATGTAATAGTAAGTTCATAAATAAACAATAATGGAAAGCCCTACAAGATTCCTCTATAGAACAATCAGTAATGGTGTGTACCCCATTTACACAATGGGTTCATAATTTTCTATACCAACACGTTACAAATTTAGATAACGGGTTCTACGTCGTATATCAATATATCTGAAAATCTTTAGGTAAAGTTACAATGACGGACGCATGGTATAGCCTTTCAACCTTTTACATTAAAAGTAAAACACCTTCAATTTATGTCATGTATTAAAATTTAAAAGATATAAAGACAAATGTTCAGTGCAAATTATATAACTTTTTTGTAACTCGCATTAAATATTTAACGTTTTACACCAAAAAATGGAGGTTTAATTCCTACTTGCTAAATAAATTAAGCTAGTAGTTGTGGTGGCGGTGTAAACGTATCCATTGCTCCATATGATCCCGTGGGTGTCGTAAGAGGCGACAGAAGGAAACAATCAGGAAGTGGGCGACATCGTCTTCCTGACAACGACTAAAACAAAAAACAGTTGCTGAGCGTGGTGGCTATGGCAAATATCGCCTCTATAAAGCGATCTGTGTGGGAGGCTAATGTTCAGCAGTGGACATAAATAAAATGCAACTTGTTCTTGAAAGGATTCTGAAGCAAGTTTTGTTTAAACTGTTTTTCTTATGTAGTATTTGCGTGTGTTCAATTTCCAGCATATTAGATTTATTTTTGCTGCATTTTCATGTGAAAGTTAATATTCTTAATACGATTATTAATTAATATATCTCTCATGTGTGGAAGCTTGAGTGAGCTCAGTACGTTTAAAGAGTACCTAATGACCGCGACCACGTAGCCTAGCGGTCTTACCATAGAATACTATAATGTATTGTAGTATTCTATGGGTCTTACTATATCATAGATTTTTTATAGAAGAGGGGGCAAATGAGACTTACCTGATGGTAAATGCCTACCGCCATCTATGAACAACTGCAGCGCCAGGAGAAATGCAGGTGCTTTGCCGACCTTTTAGATAGGAGTAAGCTCTTTTTTTGAAGGTTTCTAAGTTGTATCGGTACGGAAAGATAGCCGGTGGTACACGATTCCACAGAGAGGTCGTACTGATGCCAAGCATATAGATAGTGTAGATGGTATCGTGAGTTTTGACGTGACGTGCGTTCGTGAAACATGGCGGCTGGAATTAATTCGAAAAATTCGTCAGAGCATTCCCCGTGGTAGATGCGATAAAAGTTACAAAGGGATGCAACATTTCTTCGCAGCACGAATGGATCGAGATGATCTAAGAATACTCAGTTGTCGACGATTCAACCCGCTCTGCGCTGGATGCGGTGAAGTGGAAGGAGCTGGCCTGGGGAGCTCCGACTCAGAGATAGGAACAGTATTTTATGTGAGGCCTAACCTGCGCTTTGTAAAGTTTCATGCGGTGTCCCGGCATCAAATATTGTCCCGCTCTGTTGAACATGCCAGGTTTTTTAGAGGCCGGTTTGGCCTTGTCTACCAAGTAATCACGAAACTACACATCATTCGATATGTCGACGCCCAGGATTCCGATACTGTCTGAAGTAACAAAAGGAGCGCCTTCAAACTGAGGAGATACGACATAGAGGTTATTTTTAGCGGTTAACGCGCAAACTTGTGTCTTCTGGGGATTAAACTGGTTTTAAATCCCAGTAAGGGAATTATCGTTGGTAATTCCGTAATCCATGTCTTTGTCACCGCATCCTATCGTAACTCTAATCTTTCTAAAAAGCGCGGTTAGTTTATAACAAGGAAGTACCTCGTGTTAGTGCGTATGTATGTAGCATAATTATTTATCTGCGAAACTGATAGTACCGACAGAAATTTGAGTTCGGCAGCATAATCCTTTGGATCATACCGATTATACCGACCATACCTCCAATTTCTGTCAATCAAACAAAAATATCAGTAATATCAGTGGTAATATCAACAGCCAAGGAAATAACGTCATCAGTAGTTAGTAACTAAAGTACTAAAAAATACTATTTTAATACTTGTTTGCTACATAATACTTAAGCTAAAATGTGTGTATACATTCAATTTTAATTCACCTACCGACAATTATAACCATTTTGATGCTTGTTTACTTAGCACTTAATATCTTGCTCTTGAAATGTAACATAGATTAGAGTTTGCCGTTTAATCTGAAACAATAATTAATTTCACAATCAGTACTATAATATACTTTACACACCCAAGTTAAAATTTGCATCAAAGTTTTAACCTAACATTCTTTTTTTTAAATATTGACTTTAAATATTACTAATGTTCCCTCCACTCCTGGCAAAGTGAAAATGCTTGTGTTAGGAGTAGTTCCCGATAGTAGTCGAATGGCGGATAAGAACCCTAGACCCTTTGCGTTTGCGATCGGCACCTTACTATTTATTAGGTTACTGTTGCTTATAAATATTGATTTTCATTGCTTTCATCCGTCCGTCTATCCATCTATTACACATAATAGCCCTTTAAAAGTCCACGTACGAATATGTGCTTCACCTAAATTATGTCACAAATCACAATCCTAAGTCACCTTCATCTATCGACTTCCTTCGTGCTTTACCAGGTCGCCACTCATATAGTGGGGGTTCACTCTACATTTCGCATGCCGGCACTAAGTTGCCATCACGAGACCTTTCTTTCCGATCGATTGTTGGTTCTAAAAGCTACATGATTGGTCCCACAAATAATATATATATAGAAAATTCTTGCGTCGGTGGTAACGTTTTAACAACAAGAGGTAAAATTAAAAATTTGTGCAACCGAATTCAATATAATTAAAACGGGAACATCATCATCATCATTACAGCCCTTCACAAGAAAATTGCCCCTTCAGTTTACCAATCCGTTCTGCTTTATCGGTTACTGTAGTTCTACTGCGGATATCCTCATTCCTAAGTTTATCACGCAAAGAAAATATGAGCATAACCCACTTTATAACTTGCTGAGCGACTTTGAACTTTCTCATACGACCGGCAGTGAAGGACCACGTCTCAGGCCCACAGGTCATTACTGGAAACACGCACTGGTTGTACAATTTAGTTTTGAGACTTTGAGGTATGCCTGACGAGAAGATATGTCGCAATCTCCCTAACGCTGTCCAGCTGAGTTGAATCCTTAGATTGACCTATCGATCGAAGTATTTTTTTGTTTGGATAGGGTAACAAACTAGCACTAGCTTTGACAGTTGGTTCTTTCTGGCAGACATATCTCTGGCAAAGACTTTGGTGCCCTGGTTCCGCTCAATCGCTTCTTCAATACGACCTGTATTAAAGTTACGTAAGTTCCGTCGTATTCTCTTGGAGTTCTGTCTGTTCAACTGCCTGTATGCAGTCAAATCTGCTGAGCTTCATCTCCCTTCTAACAGCCATGAGGTTAAGAGTGTGATCGGAGAGTTTTTGTGTTCACTTCATTAGACGTGACCTCTCCAACTTCACGTCTAGGTTCAGTGTGCTTCGCACCATTCGGTGATCGCTTCCAGTTTTCACCCTTGCGATCACTGAGACATCACTGAATAGTTGTCGTCCGGTCGTCATAATGAAGTCAATCTCATTTTTTGTCGAACCGTCGGGGCTCAACCAGGTCCATTTTCTTTGTGGCCACTTTGGAAGAAACAGTTTATTATAAAGAGTCCCCTCCTTTTCCATATAGTTGCCTAGTTGCTGGCCCCTTAAGTACGTTGCTCTATTCTGAATTTCCCTGCTTTCAGCTCACTGTTCTTTCTTGTGCCTAGCTTTGCGTTGAAGTCTCTCATTAACACCGTATAGTGGATTTTGAAAGAATGCATGGCTCTAGACATATCCTCATACATTTCTTCCATCTCATTTTCTGCAGGTGCCAAGATTGGTGTGAAACCTGTAGTACTTTCAGCGAATATCGTTCGGTGATTATAAGGTACGCAACCCTCGCCTACACGCTCCCAATATTTACAACGTTGTTAACGAGAGACTTGTGGAAGATAAATCTAACACCTCCTTGGGACATATGGTTGCCTTCCCGGTAATAGAACAATTTGCCGGATTCGAGGATTACCGTGTCTTCCCCCTCTCACCTCAGATAATCCTATAATATCCCAACGCAACATGTCTATCGCTCCTTCCTGCTTCTCGTCTGTCCTAAGGTTGCGTTATATGTTGCCAGGTCGAGTCATCTTAAGAGTATCTTAACACCACCTGCCCCGCCGTTTCCATGGTCACCACCGTAGCGAGGAAAACCGGACCGTCAGAGACTGGTGGCCGTCTATTCGTGTTGTCGCTTATGGGGGGTATATTGCCATAGTTGCTACGCGCGGGTTGGCAAACGCAGTTTTTTATTGCATAGTTGATGTTTTCAGAAAGATGCCGCTGTCCATCTTCTGCCTCAGATTCCCTCTGTTGCCTCTTACGACACCCACGGGAAGATATGGGCTAGCGGTTATTCTTACCCGCCACTATACGGGGCAGAGAAACAACAGTCAATTAAATACGGATTATTAAGAATAACTAAAAAACTACTAACCGGATCTTTATTAAATATATATGGAACGACAAGAAAAGTACCAGATCTCAGATTAAAAAGAATCATCAAAATCAATTCATCCAGATAAAAGTTTCGAGGTAAAACACATTAAAAACATATAGTTGAATTGACTACCTCCTCCTTATTGAAGTCGGTAAAAATACCTATATTAAAAACTAAAATCTGATTTAAGTTAGTACATTAAAATATTCATCTTATATTATTTCACCATGAATTTTTTAAGTTTATATGGACCCCTAAGAATATTCTTAATTTTAAAAAAATCATTTGAATTGATTCAGTTGTTTTCGAAAGGTTAGTAAATATTAGTAAGTAATAATAATAGTATTGTGATGTTAGTGAGGCATTTAGTAAACGTGTGCAAATAAATTTATGACAATTGTTAAAAGTAAACTTTAAGAATAATGTTAGCTTTATTACGAATTGATTTCGAAAACATGTGTGTAATTTTTTTTACAAAATAACGCCGTGTAGAGGCGGCGTAGGAGGATCCACAACTCCAGATGATCCCGAGGTTGTCGAAAGTGAAACTGATACAGGAGCAGTTTTTTTTAAATATTTTTCGAAGTTCTGACAACTTCGAAAATATTAAAAAAGCTGCGGTTGCCTGCTAAGTATATTAGTCAATTATATTATGGTTAGCAATAGTAATTTAAAAGTTTTACATACGGCGTATTTGGAACGGCGAATATCAACATTATTTTCTTTTTCGAGGGGAGTGTGAAAGTCAAACTTTGCCTGGAAAGCTATGATTTGTACCATCATGATATCTCAAGCCGCGACCATTTCACAATTTGGGGATAGGTCACAGACGCATCGCCAAAATATGCTCTATAAGCGATTTCATAAAAGTGACTTATTGTTTTAATTTATTGTCAAATTTTATGCTTAATCAATAATTGTTCTCCGGACTAAAAAAAGTGTGCTTGTAGTTCCTAGAAGATATCCCTAGCCATCCCATATCAGACATGTAGAAAAACAATTGTCTTAAACTTGAGCTAACTTTATCTGTCGACTTCCCTGGGGCACCTACATGATAAACTTCTACAATAAATTAGTTTGCTTTGACTCCATCTAAATGGAATATTTTTTATGTAACTCACGTACAAAGTTAGGGCATGTATGTAAATAACACAAATGCGATAACGCCGAGTTAAACGCAAACGAATGAAATTTCTTTGTTACATTTTAACGTTTAAATTTATAATTTATATACGTTTCTTAGACGTATATTATGCTTTGATACAATTTTTGGTTTCGATATAAAAATACTAAAGTTGTGTCAGTTGTTAGCTAATATGTTAACAAATGATCACTCAAAATTCTATGAACGTTGGCAATCTGAGAGCGAAATTATACAATATTTACTAAAAGTAAGGTTAAGTAACAACTTATAGTTTAAGGTTATCGAGGTGATATAAATTTCATTTTAGTCCTTAAGGGTTACAACGCGTCCGCGTTGGTTCTAAATCTAGAATTTTATTGTGTTTTATGACTTCTTTGACTAGGACCACGAGCTTACTCTGATTTGAAATGCATATAGGCCCATAATATTAACTTATTAGTTGGTGGACTGTGAATTCGTTTGTTACGCGTAAGTTAGTAAGTAGCACAAATCATTTTATACAGCTTCGCAGTTATAAACACATTCACAACAATTTTAATTGTCATTTGATAGTGCACTAGCTTCTTTTTCATGCGTGTGATTTGCCATTCATTCGAATAAAATTCATTTGATTCGTAACTCGAATCTTTCGGGAGTAAGCATGATGTAACTAGTAATCATAAAAATATCTTATATTGCGTGCGTACTCATAATGTAATGAGTAGTAATACATGATAATTTTGACGACGTAAATTACTTATCATATGACTTTTGGATTATTTTGTTTTTATTAAAAATTTAATTACAAGTTGTCATACTTTATAAGAGACTTACGATGCGCACTAGCTTCGCACGGTTGATTTCTGGACCTCGACAAGAGCGCCACCTAAAGGGTTTAATTGTGAATCTAAACCATCCACGGACCCACTCAAAAGCACACAAAATGATTCATCAAAATCGTTCGAGCCGTTTTCGAGTTCTATTTTATATAAAACTCGAAAACGGCTAATGTATAGGAAGCAGCAATTTTTATATAAAGAGATTTAATGCCTCATTGATCCGATAAGCCCACTGCATATAGAGCATTGATTATCTCGATCATTAAAATGTTAATAACACGATGACATAGTTAACATTCTATTTTCATGCACGTTTGGAACAGATTAGAAAGACTTTTACTCGAGTTTAAAATAAATAAAGAAATTTTTAGTACCTCGTTATTTTATATTCTCAGTTATAACACTGTTATTTTTCTATTTTTTTTGTGGATTATATAAATCAACATTATCTCTTGATAGAAGAAAAACAACGTTTGAGCTTTAATCCTTCTGTACATGTCTTAGCACCTACTTCTTCAGAATTTGAAATATTTTTTTAGTTTTTTGAAATTGCCCTCTATTTTATATTAAGAGTGAATTTCTTAACTCTTTAAACCTGTTTAATCTACGTAATAAAAAAGTGTCATTAAAATTGTTATGCATTTGGCGAAGATATCGCGACACATACGTACAAATAAAACCGGTAGGATTGGGAATCTCTTTTTTGCAGTCGGCTAAAATAGACTTTTTGAAATTATCAATTTTTAAAGCTCTCTTTTGTTTCTGGCGTCATAATTGTAGCGAATAGAAGCGTATGTATTCATAAAAAGCTTTCATAATCTTTTTACGTATAGCAAAAATAGATTGCTCTCGGTTAGTTTCGCTAAAACTCAAAAACGACTCCAGCGATTCTGATAATTTTTTTGTGTGTGTTTGAATGGATCCCTAGATGGTTTAGATTAACATTTGGACACAGTAGGGGG
>DWHP01006554.1:0-11361 GCA_018247895.1 Parnassius honrathi | reverse complement strand
AAACATTTCGTAGTTATATTTCATTAGAGAACATTTTGCCACAGGTTAGAAAGGGAGCGATCGTCTTCTCGAAAGCCTGGTAAAAAGCCCACGCGCGCGAGGGAGACAACGAATTCAACTCTCCTTATATGTATGACAGAAGTATTCCTAAGGCTTCGAGGTCGAACAGAGCGCGCGGTAAATTTGAAACAGTTTGAAACAGTTTACGAGTTATTATATTACTTGATATTATTGATTGATTCAGTTTGATAAGGCAAGCCGGGCTTCTGGGCTTTTATAGAGGCTTCGCCACTGGTCTCGTTGCCAATATTGGTATTTCGGCCTCGTCCAGATGCACTGGGAGATCGTGCGTGAGAAATTCCAGGTAATTGTCTCCATTTAAATTATCGGATAGGAAGTGCCGAGAAGGCCGATTACTCCGGTCCACGTGTTTTCCGAAAAATTCCTTTGAAGCGGCACTTGCTTCTTCCAGTGTGGGTTGCTGTCCTTGCTAGCCCATTAATGTACGTTATGAAAGTTGATAATTTCTTCTTTTGTAAACTTTGATTCATCGGTCCACAAGATGGATTTCAAAACCATTCATCTTCAATGTCACTATTTAGCAAAAAGCGACAGAACTGAATCCTTCGTGGGGATCATCTTCATTTTCCAAACCTTGTACACCCGTGCCGTGAAAAAGATACTTGTTTTCTCAGTGCATTATGACGCACCCAGGAAACAAGTAGTATATTTCATTTTACACCTTCCATACCGAAATGTTGTGGTTTTGAGCTACTGCTCTGATACTCTTAGCAGGATTTGCATCGAAAGCTGCAATAATGTCTTCCTCGACACTTGGTCCATATATATGGAATCATATCTGGAGTCAATCCGGGAATATTCCCGGATTGACTCCAGATATGATTCCAACTTCAGAAAACCGAAATGTGCTGTAAAACACTCTGTAATTTGCTTATCTTCGATTTGGATTTGTTCCTGGTACATTCGCCGTGCCAAAGGTCCATTACCGTCAGTTCTGCCATACATGAAGACAATATCAGCATATTTTTCTTAATAAAAGCAGCCATAGTTCATGAATCACACAAATAGTCGGAGAGCAGTGATGGAGCACACAGCTACGGCTAGGCTCAACTAAATAAAAAGGAACATCGGAATTAAACAGGAATTCGCAATTAAAACGTGCAGTCACTAAGGCAGCCGTTACTCGACAAGCAAAACTGGTGCATTATTTTGGTCCGTATTTAAATAAAAATATTCGTTAGCAACTTGCTTTGTTCGCCCTAATTCACACGTCCGCGTGAATAATACCTCAAAAGAAAGGGCGCGCGCTTCTGATACCGTCCCGGTAAAAAAAATATACGGTTTATAAATATACATTTCAATACTGGGACAAGTATTTACATGCAGGTTATTTGCGAAATTCTTCATAATTTTTATTTCATTTTTTACACATTACAGGGGTTGAATGCGGCCCTTTTCTATGAGAACCCGGACCCGCGCAGTTACGTGTCACTGGTGCCGACGTCGGCGGTAACGGGCGAGGGAATGGGAAACTTGCTGGCTATGATCGTGCAGGCGTGTGAGGGGCCGCTAAATAAGCGCCTCGTGTTCTCACAGCAACTGCTCGCTACTGTGCTTGAGGTGAGTGTGAATGGCACTATTAATATTCACGTCTAAGCATGCGGTTAAGTGAGCGAGTGGGACTTTTAACATTATTAATTCTGTATGTAATGAAAATTATGCTGATAATTTTCCGCTTTAACCAGGTGAAAGCGATCCCCGGATTGGGCACAACGATCGACACGATCCTGATCAACGGCACGCTGCACGAGGGCGACACCG
This sequence comes from Parnassius honrathi, assembly GCA_018247895.1. Lineage (NCBI taxonomy): Eukaryota > Metazoa > Arthropoda > Insecta > Lepidoptera > Papilionidae > Parnassius > Parnassius honrathi. Next base: position 9,519 of record DWHP01006554.1, on the reverse strand, counting down.
TGGTGCTAGCGGGCACGGACGGGCCCATCGTCACGCAGATCCGTTCGCTGCTCATGCCGCAGCCCATGAAGGAGCTCAGGGTCAAGGTCAGGGACTGCCTGATAACTACATATTAGGCCGCAGTAACTCAGGAGCTAAATTCAAAATTTATTTATTTGCAATAACAAAGGATTCATATAATGTCTACAAAAATCATCTCATTCATTAAATAACAAAATAAATACAGTGTAGTAATAAAATAAACACAACAGTAAAAAAATAATAATAACAAAAACAATAAAATTTAAATAGAAACACTGCACAATCAAGTTACATATTTCATACCTGTACTGTACGTAATTAAATGTCGTTTTATGTTAACTACCGTCACTGAAATTGAAAATAATAATCATAAAAAACTAAAATAAAGTTTAATGGTAGTATTATTATTAAAAGATATAAAAATATTCCAATCGCAGAATGCTTACATCGAGCACAAAGAAGTGGTGGGTGCGCAGGGAGTAAAGATTGCGGCTAAGGAATTGGAAAAAGCTATCGCCGGGCTTAATTTGCTTGTGGCGCAAAAACCGGATGAAGTTGATGTCTTGAAGTAAGTATACTTTGCTGTTGCTGCGCGTGTTGTGTATTATGCCTAGACCACACTATCGCGGTGTATGTAGCCACATCGTAGCGAAGGCTTCGGCACTTCGCACCACTGTCAATTAACTTTCGCACCTCTGGGGATATTATCGCGATGAATTTCGTATGCTCAGCGACACTGCAGACCTCGAAAGTACACGTGTCAGCGAAAATTAGATATATATGATGTGGGTTCAACCTAGATTGGAGTGACGACTTAATTTGTGAGAACAGTTAGTTACAGCCTATATAAATCCCACTGCTGTGCACAGATCTCCTCTCATATTAATCTAAAAGGGCTTTAGGGCAGCGAAATGTCCACCGCGCTGCCCCCGTCGTGTTGGCGGACTTTAAATGTCTTCGAAATATTTCTTTTTATTTCTCTGACATGCCGATTTCCTCACGCAGTTTTCCTTCACCGTCGAGCACGTTGTAAATTGTGAGAACAGATGTTAAGAGAATTTAATCACAAGGTGAAGCTATATATGCTAATATATACCAGTGTACCAAGTAAAAAATGGACAAAATATTATTTGAAACCTTATCGTATGGAGCGATCTGTAGTACATTTTGTTTGTTTTTTATTTGTCACGACACAACATCGAGATAACGTAATTGTGGGTAGACAGAAGAGGAAGTTTTCTCTCACGAATGTCATTGCAGTGTGTGAGGCCCCAACATAAGTGCTACTTTAGATCTTAAGTCATGTTTACACAGGAATTACTTTACATAATTTTAAAATATACTCGGCTGTGTTGAGCAATATCTTATTATTTGCGAATGGCTGAATAAATATCATAGTTTTATCACTGCTAAAATATAACATGGAGCTATGAATATGGCACTACTAGACACGGCGATTAGTGAAAATTAAGTAGTATCTAAAAACAATATCAACTGTCCAACATTGGATGGTATATGTCATGATGATGATGATGATAACTGACCTTGTTTACTGTCTTCAAGACTGTGCTTATTTATATCTATTGGACTGCCTCGTTGGTCTAGTTGTAAACGCGGTTGTTGCTCATGAGGTCCCGGGTGCGACTCCTGGGCCGGGCCATTATCTGTTATTGGGTTTTTTGTCAAAAAATTCTCAGTAGCAGGCGGAGCTAGGAAGTTGGCGGTGTTTCAACCGCATGCCCCGGAAGGCACATAAAGCCGTCTGTACTGCGGCTGATCTCTGCGGTCATGTCGAATTACTGCCCTATTAGACTGAGAGTGAGGGTAGAGCGCACCTGTGCTTGTGCATACACTTGGGCATTGTAACTGCGACGATGTCTAGTCTCCGTTAAGGCTGGCCGCCGTGACCGAAGTTCGGTCAGGAGGACATTATTATTATTTATATCACATTAACTATTTAGGGAAGAAGTAGCCAAGGAGCTGAAATCTGCTCTTTCGTCCATCAAGTTGTCGGAGCGTGGTGTCTATGTGCAAGCTTCGACGCTCGGCTCCCTTGAGGCTTTGCTCGAGTTCCTAAGGACTAGTAAGATTCCGGTTAGTAAAATATGCTTAAAGCAAACTATTAAATTTAATTATTTCAGATTACAATTTTAACACACTTGAGGGTGACACAAATACACAACCCACCTGATTGGTAGTGTGAGTAACGGGAACTTGATAGCCCATAGGCCAAATCAAATCAAAGTACAGATGCATTCATCTTTGAAGACTAAAATGGAACATCCCATTAACAGTAAAAAAAGGGTGTCTTCTTCTGTCACTTTACATATTACATGGTATGGTATTCTGTGAGAGCGTATTGCCGCCTGGCGGACGACCAATTCTTACTGTAGCTATAATACTGCTAGCTGTTGGCAAAACACTTTCACACTTCGAATACTCGTTTTAACTCCATAAAAAGCCCGATAGATCATATTTTTTTATAGAATACGGGTGACAAACAGGCACACAGTCCACCTGATGGTAAGTGGATGCTGTGGCTCATAGACATCTACAATTAACCTCGATTAAGAATCAAAATGCAGATGCGTTGTCATCCCTGACACAACAATGACTAAGATGAAATGCCTCGATTCCAGTAAAACTGGTCTCGCGTTCTCTACACTCACCATACGAAACACAGCAGCATTAACCTACTATTTTACGCTGCTGGTATTCTGTGAGGGCGTGGTCCTCCTCCGGTCGAGCCGACCCATTCATGCTACAACCATATTATAGCTGCAGCGTGGCTCCACCACGTGTAATCTGACGTTAACGAGATGGTTATATTGCTATCTTTTGGATACCAAGAGTTTTTTGGCATATCCATTAATCGCGAAATATGGAGTTGGGTTATCTTACACAGCCATCACACGGTGAAGAATTGTGAAGTGGTGATACGCGGCGCGAGTAGGTGTTTTTAAAAATGCTATCTGTTTCACACTGCTCGCTCCGTATCGCCGAATCAAGGTGCAAGTCTTGAAGGCAATTGCCTACATTTACTTTTTGTAAATGATAACGTTTTCACCTCCCTAACTTTTACGAAATGAGACAATTTTGTATACCTTAATCTAGGTCTGTACGTTTTCTTTTCTTTACTTGTTTACTTTTTTAGTAATTTAATTCAGTTTAATTTAAATTAAAATAATAAAAACGCTTGAGGAAGTTTTTAGGACAAAAATATAGATATTTAGATGCTAATAACTTCATCGTACGCAATATTTATTTGAAATAATAAACATACGGACTTAGTTTTTCATTATATCTACAACATTTTCAAAAATTATGAAAATTAGACTATTTTGAACAGGGGGAAAAAGTGAACGCTTTTTGTGTGAAAGTTTACAGCTTCACAATCCTCTTATTGGGTTTAGGTAGGTGTACAATCCGTTGCCTTTTTATAACATTAAAAGTATATTTGAAAATTGAGTTTTTATTTATGTTCAACAGTACTCCGCCATCAGGATTGGTCCAGTCGTGAAGCGTGATGTGATGAAGGCCTCTGCTATGTTGGAGCACGATTCTCAGTACGCGACGATATTAGCTTTCGACGTAAAAGTGAGTTGTGGGTTATCTTTATCAGTTATTGTTATCTTTATCTATACATATAATACAATAAAATTGTTGTGTCTGTTTGCAATATACAAATATTGACTTGTATTATGCTCAAAAAAATAAATAACTTTTTTTTAATATTTTTGCCTGTCCAAATGAAGCTGTGGCGATGGCAAGTTATAAATAAGTCGATTATAAGTTATAACATATGCCAATATTCATTTATATGAGAAATAATATTAATAATATTAGGTTTTTTATTAAAATTCGAATTAACACTACCTTCGTTTCTTATTATTTTTTGAAACCTGAACATAGCTGGCCGGGTAGACGTTTACAGAAACAATAAAATTTGTCAATAATTGTACAACAGACTCCAGTTTTCATATTCGGTTCAGGTTTTTGACTTTATCTTTTAGCACTACACGGACACAACATATTCTGAATATTCATTTTGGTCCATAAAATACAGAATAACTTGACTATAACGTCATCTAACGGATCTTAACGTATCTATGAACCATCGTTTCGGCAAAATAAATGTACATGTAGATGTGATTACGAATTGTTCAAGTCAATCAGAAGTTAAACAATCACTAACATATATATGATTAATCTTAAGCGAAATTTGCAAATGCTTAATATTATATAAAATTATTTCTTTACGGTTGTTAACAATGAGCGTAGCTTAAGAGCAGAGACCATGTTTCTATAGTAACATCTAGTCCATGGTGTAACTTTTGGATGTCAGTAGAAATCTTTTATGATTTTCTTTATTTTATAATTTTTTGTATTATTTTTTATTGTATTTATTTAAGTTAATATTTATATTTACTTTTGAATTCAATTTCTACTATCTTTATTAACTGAAATAAACTATTATTCAAGGTGTTATATAGCTTTTTATTAGTTTGTTTAAATGTTTAGATATTTTGTGGTCATGTGCTTGAATTAAAACCTTTCCAGAAATGAGAGGAGGCTGTTACAGGCCGATGAAAAGGCGAACTATTCGTTTGATTTTTGTACAAAAAAAGTAACAAGTTTGTACAAAAAGCATAACTATTCGTTTGATTTTTGTACAGATTGAGCGCGACGCTCAGGAGTTAGCGGACCAATTAGGAGTGAAGATATTTGCGGCCGATATCATCTACCATCTGTTCGATAAGTTCACGGCGTACCGGGAAGAACTGAAGCAGAGGAAGCGCGAGGAGTTCAAGCACATTGCAGTGTTCCCTTGCAAACTTAAGGTTGATAATGTGCATTTGATCTAAGACTAAATTCATTGCTAGTAATCCGTCAGGAATAATTGGTACCTTTTCTGCACCACTAATTTTTTATGCAGTAAGGGTGACATACCAGCACACAGTTTACCTGGTGAATGATGTAACCCATTGACACTTACATGCGTCCTCACTTAAGAATTAAAATGCATTGGTATCCCTGAGAAACTAGTTATAACCCCTCTTTACCATTGAAATGTGTATCCGATTGTCTAAACTACACTCATCACGAGAAAAATATTTTTGCGCTGCTATTTTATGCGCGAACGTGGTCCTTCCTTGGCCTAGCAGACAAGTTGGTGGTGCAGCCGTAATAACGCTGCAGCACGTAGCACAATGGCACTACCGCAAAAATATTTCAGCCTGCGTACTCAGTAGCCTTAGCCTCAGTCATCAGGGGTGACGAAGTGTCCCAAGCCTGCAGTAGCTATTTCAGGTTTGCTAGCTTGTTTGCAAAGACAGTATTTGTTTTCCCGTATGGTCTAATCTATATGTGATCAAGTTCTATAGTGCTGTTTTCTGTGAATACTCAAAAAAGGATATGCTAGATAGGATAGAAAGAAAGGAGGCAATACTTTTTTTTTAATACGGTAATATTGTTGCCTTCGAGGCATCTTCTTCGATCTTCAGACATTGCCGAAGTTAAAGGTATACAGGGTTATTTTGCCTATGCCAAATTTGCGGAGGAGGTTTAGAATAGAAACACAGTTGATAAGTGAAAAATTAAATTATTTTTGAAATTGAAAACGAGCTTGTATTGAGAGAAACGGATTTCATTTTGAGGTACCAATAAATTAGTTATTAGGACTACTTGCGTAATTTAGTTGTAAATAGTTTATTAGTTTTTTTTTAAATACGCCATAATAATGACAGTTATCGGTTATATAGTTGATATGCAAAAATATTTTAATTTTATTTATTATGACCATCTTAAGCTCATTAAAAGTATGAAGGAAAAATTTGAATCATAATTCGCGTCGTGTAGTTATCAACTTAAACATTAGTAGTGAGCATTTATTAAGAAAATAAACAGTAGGCAAAAGCTGTGTGATCATCATCTACTTTCCGTGATGTTAATGCTGTTAGCCTTTTGACTTTTACAGCGTCATCAGATTCGGCTATAAAAACGGTGGGGCGTCGGCCCCGTTAAATGGAGAACGTAATAAGAAAAGGAAACGGAATAGAGAAATTTGAAAGAAGTCAAGCAATAGCACTAATGAAATAGCGAGCACCACGGGCAGATACAAACCTTCCAAGATTTGGTCCATATATTCAGATGGTTAAAAAAAGTAGTAGTTTGAGTGTCATTTTGATTTTTTTTTGTCATTTTGATTTGAAGTGATTGTAACCATTTTGTAGTGTTGTCTCTTTCACCCGAAGTACTAAAATTCCGGTATCTATTGGACCTCTGAAAAAATATTAAGTTACAGAACTAGGCTTTATTTTTATGTGATTATAATATCAAAGATGAGAAAAATGGGAAGTTTTCCGTATGGTGGCGGAGTAATCGAATCCATCGCTCCATTTAGTCCCGTGGGTGTCGTAAAATGCGACTATTGAAAATTCTAGAAAGATCTTATGGCTTCCCATGGATGGCGGTATATCCATTTGATTTCCATCCCTTTACATCTCAAGGTCGCTCAGCGAGCTATGGAGAGAGCCTATGCTCGGGGTTTCTCTGCGTGATAAATTCGGAAATGAGGATATCCGCTGTAGAACCAAATTAACGGACATAGCCCAACAAATTAATTAACTTAAGTGGTAATGGACCGACCATATAGCTCGAGGAACCGACAGCTGATGGGGAAAAAGATTCTTAAGAGGCAGCCTCGTACCGGTAGGCGTAGTGTAGGAGGGCGACCCCCCGCTAGATGAAGTGACGACCTGGTAAGACTTGCAGGAAGTAGATGGCTGCAGGTGGCTCAGGGCCGTGGTTTGTGGCATACCTTGAGGGAGGCCTATGTTAAGCAGTGGACTTGTGAAAGGCTGACAATGATGATGATGTTGAGGATGATTTCTATTACAGACTATTAAATCCCATTGCTGGAGATAGGCATTTCACACACTTGGCAGGCGGGTTGGCATCCGCAGTTTCTTTATTTTCTAGTTGTTGCTGCTACTCATTTCTTGCTCTGTTTCCCCCTGTTGCTTCTTACGACACTCACGACGCGATATGGGGTGGTGGGGATATTCTTACACCGCCATCACACGGTCAATCCCTTTAACGCTCGAAGTAAACTACTTAGAGTGGGGAGAGGAAGTTAGAAGACGTCTGATACTTTGATCGTCAATCCGCCTGGCGATAGTGACAATTAAGGTTAATCCTCCATCCAAAAGGTGTACTTCTGCGGGCCGATGTAAAGAAAAGAAAAATTCCACTTATAAAGGCCACATTTTAAATATTGAAGTTTAAAGATGAGATTGGTATTCAGTGAATTTTTCAAATTGTTTGTAATTTTGCTATTTATCGTCTGCTATTTGCTGAAACTCTTGTAACAAAGTATGGTCTGTAATGTTTTTTTCGTTTCTAATTATTATCTTTTGACCCAATCGATTGAATATTTTTTGCCTAACTATCACCATGCTAGTGTGGACAAATTAAATTCCTTGCATTTTCCTATAAAAATACTGTTATGAATCTGAAGCAGGCCCTACATGTTCGTAGCCTTTACGGGATGAAGCCACGATGCAGCTATGCTAACTATACAGCCGAGTAATGTTGCTGTGTTTCGTATGTAGAGTGTAGAGAACCAAAGACCTTTATTACTGTTAACAAAGCATTCCATCTTAGTCCTCGGGAGTGTCAACGCATTTGTGTTTTGATTCATAACCAATGTTAGTGTACTTTAACGGGCCGATAAAAATTGAAATTATTTACGTAAAAAGATAAATTATATTCGCACAAAAACTTTCATTACAATTTTATGATAAAACACTATACTAAAACACTAATAAAACACTGGAAAAATCCAAAAATCAACACAATAACATTAACGCGAAAATGGCGTACGAAATGAACGTAGATAATAAATAAATATTCATAGGATAACATTTTTTTTATTGCACTAGAGGATAGAGTATTTCGTATTGATTATATAATGCCAAACTTCTTCATAGAAAAGTAGTCTCTATATATAAGTCTTTATGGGTTAAAGTGCTGTGGGTGGGTGTGACCTCATGAGACTGCTAGGGATTTGACGGAATATGGCCGCGGTCTCATGAGACCACTAGGGGCTTGAGAGGTTAAAGATTAGATTAGTATTCAGTGACTTGCTTCGAATTGCTTGTAATTTTGCTATTTATCGTCTGCTAATGGCTGGAACTCTTTCTTGTAACAAACTATAGCCTGTAAAGTTTTTTTTTTTGTTTCCAATTAATTTTTTGACCGTAATCTGTTGAATATTTTTTGCGTAACTATCAATATTAAATTCCTTGCACTTTCCTATAAATATACTGTGATGGATCTGAAGCAGGCCCTACATGTTCGTAACCTTTAAGTGATGGAGCCACACTGCAACTATTCTAGCTATATATCTGAGAAATGCTGCTGTGTTTCGTATGTAGAGTGTAGAGGACCGGAGACCTTTATTAGTAGTAATAACGCATTCCATCTTAGTCCTCAGGAGTGACTTGCAACGCACTTGCGTTTTGATTCGTGAACAATGTTAGATATAGATATCTATGGGCCACAACATCTACCTACCATCGGTTGAACTATGTGCTCGATCGAGTTGTAATCCGTTATTGGGTTACCGTCGTACACCAATAGTAACGCAAGCATTTTAAGCTTACTTGAAGTTAAAAGTTGAAATATTAATAACATTGGTAATATTAAAGAAATAAAATAAAATTTAAAGTACAAAAACTTTATTATGTAATTCCAATTAAAATTACAGCCTATATACATCCCATTCCTAGGCACAGGCCTCCGCTCATTTCTGAGAGGTTTTAGGGCAAGGAATTGTCCGCCGCGTTGCTCCAATGCGTGTTGGGGAACTTCACATATCTTCGAAACATGTTTTTCTTATTTCTCAGACATGCAGGTTTTCTTACGATGTTTTCCGTCAACGCCGAGCACGTGGTAAATCAGCACTTAAAATTGCTATTAACAATTTCTTTGGTGCCGTCGGGGTTCGAACCCGGTTTGCTAGCTAGTTTGGTTAGCCTTGGTAGCTAGATGGTTGGCGCTCGCTGCAAATTTCACTGTACGCGAGTAATTCCACTTATTCTATAAAAAATGTCCATACTGGTATTTAATATTTTATGTTCTATCAGGTGCTGCCACAGTTCGTGTTTAACTCTCGAGACCCTATCGTCATGGGTGTGATGGTGGAAGCTGGCATCGTGAAAGAGGGCACGCCCATCTGTGTACCTAGCAAGGAAGTGAGTCGTAACAAAGATATATGTAATTGACAATTTTTATGATAACTGACTGTCACTTAGAACTTATTGGTTTTTTAACTTAATATAAGTCAGCGCTTCATTACGACTCCACCTGGTGGTAAGCGTGATAAATCTTTTCATAAGTGGTACACAGCCATGTTGCTGCTATATTATGGTTGTAGCACGAATGGGTCGGCTCGACCGGGGAAGGACCACGCTCTCACAGAATACCAGCGTAAAA
>DWHP01006553.1:0-11361 GCA_018247895.1 Parnassius honrathi | reverse complement strand
GTTCAACCGAAAACATCGCAGCCGTGAGCCACAGTGTTGAAGAAGATCCAAATTTGTCAATTCCTCGACGTTCTCAAGAATTGGGGTTATCCAAAACCACCACATGGCGAATTTTGCGTAAGGATTTGGCTTTGAAGCCTTACACGGTTCAACTGGTGCAGGAATTGAAGCTGACCGACCATTCACATCGCCGTAGATTCGCTCTGAGAAACTATATAAAATAAGTGGCCTACTCTCAGTTAGACAATTATATGTTACTATAACAACCCTCAAAGCACTCAAGTCCCTGCCTTTTGACCCATGCATCTTAAAAAAGCGGCGAAAAGATATCGTTGCTGTGCCCTCTGGTACCAAAAAAGTGTTTGCTAGTTGACAATATAGCTCAGTATCTGCATTTCTATATAATAAAATAAATAGAGAATTGAACATATACGACAAAACATACAGGGAGCGTAAAAACCTTGTATTAAAATGGGTGCATCCGAAAACCTATGACTAAACTGAATTTCTACTGTACCGTTTTTTCATAATTCATAATTCGCTCTTAACATATACGCACGTGTACACACACACACACACACACACACGCGCGCGCGCACGCACACGCACACGCACACGCACACGCACACGCGCACACTCGCACGCACACGCACACGCACACGCGCACACTCGCACGCACACACACGCACGTACACACGCACGCACGCACACACGCACGTACACACACACGCACGCACACACACACGCACGCACACACGCACGCACGCACACACACGCACGCACACACACACACGCACACGCACACACACACACACGTGCACACACATATATTTTTGTAATATACTTTTGTAATTTTTGATTGTTAAAATAGAGTTATTAATATTTATGTATGTTTATTAGATCGTAGTTAATTAATGCTGTTGATTCTATATTTGAATGCTATTTACCATTGTAAGCGAATGACGAGTGCACTATATAATTTGTAAATCTTTTTATACCGTGATTCTTGGAAATAAAAATGATTATGATTTATGATTTACCGAAGAGCCTTATTACTGGTAACGAAGCATCCAATCTTATTCCATAAGGGAGACAACTCATTTTCATGTTGATTCTTAATCGAGGATAAGTGTGTATTCGGTACACCACCCTCTTACTATCAAGTGGAGTGAGTGCTTGATTGTCATTCTTACTTATAAAATGTGCCCGGGCCAAAGGCGGCAGAATTTGAAGGCGGATATTTAGAAAAGATTACTGCATTCCGAAACTATTGTTTTTTCTGTCTACGAGTAACAATTTTAAAAGTAGTTTTCTTTTATTGATGCAAAGATATTTACGTGGCCAGAAATATTTTTTAACTTTTGGCCCGTTATGGATCCTTTTACTTTAACTAAAAGGAGCCATAATGAGCTGGTCTTAGGCCGTGGTTTAACTTAAAATCTTTGCTGAGATTACATAATATTTAGGTACATTACCACGATCACATCTTATATAACAATTCATTAATTTTGTAATTTCATATTGGTTTCATACAGATGAAGAAGTAAGCATCCTGGTGAAAGCGGACGATTACCTTCCCAAGCTCGTGGAGTACTGTAACATGAAGATATCGGCAATGGCCATCGCGGACGAGACCAAGCAGTCGTGGGCCGACGATGATGACTTCCAGATACTAAAGCCCAATATTAACATCAAGGTAAGGATTATATATTAAGATTAACGTGGATTAGCTACCCTTCAGCAACGTTATGGTTGTAGCATGAATAGATCGGTTCGTCGCGGGAAGGATCACGCTCTCACAGAATACACGGAATGGATCTACAATACTCTGTAATAAAACGAATGTTCTATGTAAAAATACGAGTATATATAATATCAACAATTGGCAAGGGCTCACTGACCGCCTGGTTGACTGAGGCTGGAAAGAAAAGGGGGGAGTTAAGGCATGTAATTCCTGCGCACACTCTTCGTAATGCATCCGTGGGTTTTGGGTAAGAGGCGACAGAAGAACTGAAACAGGGGAACGAGCAGCTTCATAATACCTCAAAATAATAAAAAATACATATAATAAATATAATAGATAGAAGGATAGAAGTGAGAGCAATCTGCTGCAATATTGTTATGTTGGGGACATTTATGGAGAATTCTCATCTGATATCGGGCTGATAAAAGAAAATGATAAACATACATAAATATATTAAATATAGTAACATAAATAAACAGATAATACACAAATAAATAAAAACTCAACTAGACGGAAGCTCTCGGCAAGGGAGACCCAACGGCCGAGGGTTAAAGGGAAGGGGAAAGAAACCGGCAGACGATGTGGGGTTTCGAAGAGCACCGTCTTCTGCATTTGAGATATTATATATTATTGTTATTTGTTTACTATTCAGATAAATACACGCATTTTGTTAGCTACACATATTAATTCAATAAAAAGCAATGAAAAAAAATAGTATATTTTTTGCGGTCTGAGACGTTTGATCATTTGATGGTTGCGTTCCGTCCCCCAGTTTATCGAGGTATACCATTACCATGTACTAAAAGGTAATGGTATCCCCGATCGAGCTGCAGCTATAATAAATTGCAGCGTGGTTCCACCACGCTACCGCGGAGTGAGAGGTTTTACTTTGATGATTGCTCCGACCCCCAGTTCAACGAGGACCTGATCCTGGGGCAGCCGGCGACGGCGGTGCTGTCGTTTGTGAACCCGCTCGACAGCGCACTGACGGGCTGCGAGTTCCGCGTGACGTCGGCCGGCGTCGCGGGACGCACGCTGCGCCTCGCCGCGCCCGACGCGCCGCCGCACGCACTCGTCTCCGTTGAGCTGCCCGTGCAGCCCAAGGTAGAATTACACGGTTTATTTATTTTATTTTATTCATATCGCTTACTAATAGTGTCAAACCGAAAGTTGATTTCCGGCCAAAACGGTTACACACCCATGCATCAAAATGCAGTTGGTCATTCACCTTATATCTCTTGGAGTGTCGTATTGCTGTCCCATCGGACTTTAGGAGTGAGAGAATAGGGGGTTTTACCTGTGCTTACGCACATAATTTTGTACTATAATCCTGTCATATGCAGAGAACTGGATATACCATTCTACGGTATATGTTCGGTCCGAAGGACATTGTACAGTATTGGAGAACATAAACCAAAAAGCTCTCAGTCCGTAATTCCTATCTTTAATTAAAATCAACACTTTTCTAATGGACGACACACATGGTCAATTCAACTGATCATTCAAACTGAGCAGTTCAAACTGTGACTGTTGATATTTTTAAAATATCGGATTTTCGATATATTGATAATTATAAATATATCAATATCGGAGTTTTATATTATGTAGGTTTATTTATCGATATATCGAAAATTCGATATTTTAAAAAATATAACAGTCCTAGTTTGAACTGATCAGTCGGAATGATTAGTTGAACTGACTGCGTGTGTCGTCCATTAGACTTATGAAATTTCGCTCAACATTTTTTTTACACACAACGGAGATATATTATTTTTATATTTCTTTGTTAGATATTATTTTGTAGATACGAGTAGTGAAAATTGAAAATACATAATTTCCAAAAAAGAAATGAACATTGTTTATTCCGCGAAGTTCTTAAAAAGACGAATACAAAAATGGAATAAAACATAATTACAAATAAAACGATACCTGGACAGCAAGAAATTTGAAGAATAGGTTTTCAACAATCTACCGTGTATTACCGTCGCGCTTTACCCGAACGACCGAACTAGGCAACCGAGAGACATCTGATGCTCCATTATAATTATATCTAGGTACTACCTGTTAAAAATTGACAAGTCACCAAGAATAATTTAAGACGACGACTGTGTTTTTATTTTATATTTATGTTTAAATCCATGAACGCATAAAAAAGGTGTAGAATTGAAAGTTTTAAAAATACCACATTAAATCTGTAAATCTATGTGGCAAAGTAAGGAACTGCTATAAAGAAAAAATATGTTGGTATTAGGTGTAGAAGTAATTTTTAAATTTCACATATCAGACTCTTGATTTAGGTACTATCGAAAATAATTAAGGCCGGCAATTTTTGGTTCTAGTGGCTCGGGTTGCCAGGAACCTTCGCCAATGAAGTTGCCCTATAATAAGTATTTTCTACGTAGGTTCACTGTAAGGTTATAATGTTAAGAAGTTAGCAAAACATCTCCATTATCAATGCAATAAAGACATTGGCAAACTTCCGATGAACCACATACCTAACTACTTTTATTTTATTTCACAGAAACTGGGTACCATAAACTTTGTGGCGACATTCAAATCGGCGGAGCTCAAGGACATCAATGGAGCAGTCAGCGTTGAAGTATTTGAGGGTTAATCGACTCAATTAATTGCCGTATAATTGCGATTTTCGTGACGATAAAATAAATTAAAAATGAATATACTCATAATTAATTTTAGAGGTTAAAAACCTAAAAAAATTTAAAAATAGGTATTTATATTTTTGAAGTCAATTTTTATCTTTCTGCACTTTTATACCTACTCGTACGAAAGAAAATTTGCTACAATTGAATCGTACATTAATGTTCTTATAGAAGTGGGCACGTATCTCTAGAGACTTGAAACCTGTGAGGTTAGTTTATAAATATATATTTTATCTATGGTGTTAGCCAAGTTGACTTCCTAAAATCGTTAATTATAAAAAGTGGTTATAAAATGAATGAAATCAACGTCATGTCACGTGACAGTCACGTAAGGACTTAAAATTTATTTATGGTAAATTAGTATTGATTAACTTGCAACACTAAAAAAGACAATTTGTGTACAAAAACCTCTACGTACTAGACGGGTAATACGTACTACGGTACTTACGAATATATTGCACACTATGTTACGGTTAATTATCCGTAACTCTTTTAGTCGACTGCGAGCGTGCGAGGAGTCTAGTCCTTTGTTTTGTAAACGGCGAAAGATTTTTTCCCTAATATAACACAGATTTTGTTTAACGTGACTAAGAAAACGCTGTAATTATTTATGTGCGCACATTGTAAACGTGATTTGAAGTTTACTTCAGATAAGAATGTAACTTTATTCCGCAATTGCTCGATAACAGTAACTGTCGTCAATGAATTTACCATCATGTGTATGATCACTGACCAACGATCCACGGCCGTGAGACAGTTCTTTTCTGAACATCGTCTGGCTGTAAACGTAGAAGTCCTTGTATGCCTACGTAGGCAACATTGTCAATTCCTCCTACGTACTTTTTTTCGTAAGATGGTTCAGTGCCTGCTGTACGTAAAATATTATTTAAAATAAATTTGTATAGTGCCAAGCTGCATTTTTGATACACATGCAACTTAGTAATGTTAAGATATGCCATTCCCATTTATTTCCATATTTATTTGTAGCCTTTATTGCCAACATTTTTTTTACATACAGTTTGAAATTAATACTACAATATTATAAACCATTATTGGGTGTCAGCGTTGCTCTACAAAGGCCTCTTCCAGCGTATTCCACTCTTCTCTTATTTTAGCTATTCGATGCTTGAATTTTCGAAGAATTTTCTGGCATCGAACAAATTTATTTCCATAGTTTTCTATTAATCAGTGTCAAAGATTGTAGAACGTCAACTTGTCTAATCCCACCGACCTTTATTTGTGTTGTAGACGATTTTTAAGGTTTGCTTGGTGGTATAAGATGAGTTAACGGTATGTAATTACATTATTCTTTGGGAGATCGCTAGATCATCCCCAATTGAGTCGTCATGCGGTAGTTTGTGGTTGTTACATCCACTGTACACAAACTAAGGTC
This sequence comes from Parnassius honrathi, assembly GCA_018247895.1. Taxonomy (NCBI): domain Eukaryota; kingdom Metazoa; phylum Arthropoda; class Insecta; order Lepidoptera; family Papilionidae; genus Parnassius; species Parnassius honrathi. The sequence goes on along the minus strand of DWHP01006553.1, from coordinate 5,564 downwards.
AATCAACAACGTCCCATACGTTTTCAAGTCATAGTTTACGTGCTGACTAGTGATTATAATATTATAATAGTGTTGACGTCTCAACTGTTGTCACCGCTAAATATTTAGACAAAACGATATTTTTAATTTTATCTGTGGCACGACCTGACCTGGTAACATTTATTCGATTATGGTAGCTTTTACAATTTCACAACTACGACTTTCCTTATATATTTACTATACTCTTTGACTATGACTGTACTATAAGTTCAGATATATTTTGTACTAAGATTATGAGATTGTTATTTTTTGTCTAGTATTGTAAGTTTATTTAGAAATAGTTATTAATATATATTTTGTATAAATACAAAATAAAGTTCTTATTATTTTTAATTACATCTTAATAATTTTTCAAGAACCTAATAATTCGCCTTTGTTTTGTATTTTTAGTTATTCCAAAAGCACATTTTAATATAATCAAATGTAATAATGTCACCATCATCGTAGTCATAGCGGCAGCCTTACAAGTTTACTCCTAATCAATATCTCACAAAATTGTGATATTGTTGTTGATAGGGGATATTTTTTCAAGTCGCTACCGAGAACATTCTCTTTAGAATGCTAAGCAGATGATAGCACCCAGCCAACTTCTCTATTGAAATTAGGAAGTTTCTAATTTCAATAGCCTCGCGAATCATTCTTGGAAGGAATCGGTGTAACTTAGCGAGGATTTGTGGTCTATCAAATATGATGTAATGACGGAGGTCTTGTACGTGTTCACAGACTGCAGACTTCCCGGAGAGTCGATTCTTCACATCAGCTGTGTTCGTTAACGCAGATTTTTATTGATCTTTTCTTCTACATAAAACAAGCTAAAATCATGCTGTCATTCCGATATCAGCTCCTATAATTAATAAAATTGAATACCAACCCAAGCACACACGACTTCAAGATGAATGAAAGCAATGAAAACATTAAAACAGGTAAGGCAACCGGATATGATAGAGTTTCACTCGAAATGCTAAGAGCTGGAGAGGAAGTGGTGGTAGGCCTGCCGTACACCTTGTTTAATTTATGCTGGAAACTAAAGCGGGTACCGGAAGACGGGTGCAAAGCCGTGATAGCCCCAATATATAAAGGAATAGGGTCGAAGGACTGTAAAAACTACCTTGGTAATGCCTTCTTAACAATGTGGGAAAACTGTACGTATACTGTATAAGGTACTAATGGAAAGAGTTATAAAAGAAACAGATGGAAAAATTTGGGATGTGCAAGCGGGATTCAAAAAGGGAATGGGGTGTACAGATCAAGGATTTTTCATGTGCATCATCGGGGAGAAGTTTTTGACCAAAAATCAAAAAGTTTTTGTGCGTTTATGGACTTGGAAAAGGCTTATGACAGGCATTGAAGTCTCTTTATAGGGACTCCAATGCTTGTGTTAGGATCAACAGGGTCTACTCAGACTGGTTTGGCATCCATAAAGGTGTCAGACAGAGCTGTATGGCTTCCCGTGGCTGTTCAACCTATTTATGGAGTTGTTTGGAAAATTTGAAAGCTGAAGAATGTGGGTTAAGAATGGGTGAGGTAACCATCAAATGTCTATTGTACGCCATTGATCAAGTTATATTTGCATTGTCGGCGACCGAGTGGCAAATGATGGTTACATTAAAGAACAGGTCATTAAAAGAAAGGGAAATGACAGTGAACGCAAGTAAGACGAAAGTTACGGTTTTTGAAAGAGAAGAAAGTAAAACGAAATAAGAATAGAAGGAGAGTTGGTCGAGCAAGTAGATGAGTTTGTATATTTGGGATGTGTATTCAACAGGGATGGGAGATATGATAAAGGTATAGAACGATGAGTGAATGCAGGTAATAAAGTAAATGGGGCTCTACACTTTATTGCGGGAAGTCAGAATGAATCAAAAAGGCACATATGGCAATTCACAATGCTGTGTTAGTCTCTACTTTAGCGTATGCTAGTGAAAGTTGGGTGTGACAGAAGAAGCACGAAAATATATGTTGGGGCTGAATCTGAGTGACAGGGTGAGAAATTGTGTGATAAGAGAAGAGTGTGGTATGCAAGATGATGTTGTGATGAGGATAAAGAAAGGAATGCTTCAGTGGTTTGGTCATGTGGAAAGAATGAATGAGGAAAGAGTGACAAAGCAAATTTATGTTGCAGAAATGAACGGTAGAGTCGGTAAGGGACACACTAGGCGAAAGTTTATCGACCAAATTGGCAATATATTGAAAATGGGCCAAATTAAGAGTACCTTTTATCGACGAGCATGTATGCGTAGTAGATGTGGAGGAGGCGAGAGAGGTATGTCAGGATCGGGCCAAATGGAAGTCTTTACTCTCTGCCTACCCCTCTGGGTGATAGGCGTGAGTGCTTACCTACGTATGTATGTATATGTAATTTACTAAGTTGATTGTTCTAATGAATAGATGTCTGTTCACTAGGCATTGCCTGAGAATCAAAAAGGTCAAAGCTTTCTTTAGGTTGCACAGTGGCTTTTGCTAAACGAGTTCCCGGAAATTAATCCGTGCACGTGCACTGTAATCCTAAAACTAATCAGTTCTAACGAAAACAATATTTTATTTATTTTTATGATGTAATAAACACAACATTTTCTTAATTTTTATTTTGTTTCTTAAACTTAAATATGCGTATAATATTTTTCTGATAACGAAGATGATTGGAAATTATTTTGTTTGAGTAATCATACACAACATAAAAAAATTATGACGTAACAACTGTTACTGGACACTATTAGTAACTAATTGAAAAAAAAATGGGTTTAATTTTAAAAACCTTAGAAATTCAATTTTACAAAAGGAGCAGCCTTCGTCTAAGACAAGTTTAGTTTAATGTGTTCTAAACGGTTTAAAATACCATCCCTTTCAGGCTTTGCATCCATCTTCCAAACACCCTTTATAGTGCAGTCCTTCCGAACTCTGTTAGCGCGATTTAGGCTTCGGTGCGTTGCACTTGTGGCGAAATAAAAGCGCTGCCAAAACGATTCCCTATGATGTTCAATTTTATATTTTCAAATACCAGACTAGTTTTCAACTTCATTCATATATATCAATTACATATAACATTAGGAGATGAAATACATAAAAATAAAACAATTAAAATCAGAAAACAACAGTTTATTTTTGTTTCCATGCAATGTACACCTTTCTTCATCAGATTTTTATTTAATCTAAAAGTACTCTTTGATACAAAATGAACAGCTTTGTATAATGTACGTGTAATGAATAACGGATACATTTTGAACCAAAATAAATGTAAGAATTTTTTAAATTTAGTGTATACAAGCAAAATTCGCGTTAACGCGGCACGGTAGCGGTGCGGTTCGTAAGTGCTTTTTGTTCGTATACACTAACTTGCGGTGCGGGAGAGGTGCGGCTAAGGCTCATATATACTCTAAAAACCTCGTTATATAACAGATATTCGCTAAAGACGGAAACAGCATGCGAAATAGTTTAATAGCTAAGAAGAAAAAACTTCTTTGAACACTTAACATAATTGAAATATCGTGATTTTTTTAAGTTTCTTTTGTGTTTAATTCCAAGATAAGACCTAGATCTATTTTTTTAATAAAAATATTTAAAAAACATTTACGAAGAAGATCATTACACGCTTTGTCTAATGCGAACAATGCTATGTAGACCGCTTTAGTACTACTAGTAGTGGAATGTTTAGCACTGGTGATTATCAGTCCACTACTAACACTACAATGCCTTTCAAAATCTTAAAAATTCGTACCCGCGACCGAACAGTGTAAAAAGTAAAACTAAATTGCAAATATGAACATTATATATTGAATATGTAAATTCATCATCACTGGAAAATTAAACACGGTGAGAGCGCGAACACACCATTACACATAAACATAAATACAGTCAAAAATAGCTCTATGAAGATATATCCATATTATTGCAAGAAAAAAAATTGGTGGCAAAAAAAAGAAAAAAAAAGAAAAAGAAATGGCCGTTGCATTGCATGAAATGTAATACCTTTACAATAAACCCAGTTAAAGAGATCTCGCGTAGAAATAAAAAGTGGAGTATAGAATTTATTTTTGTCTTGAAAGGCAATGCCGATATGCCATAGAGTGACTTAGGAAATACATTATTTTAAAAGGATACTAATAATGCTATTTACACTATTAACACTCCTTAACCACCTCAAGTAAGCTAAAGCCTTGTGTTAGGAGTGGTTATGACAGTAGTAGTTGAATGATGGGAACAAATACACAACTATCCGAGTTTCCAGTTCGCACAGGTAACTATTAAGATATAATCGCTTACAAAACATAAATAATTTCACCTGTTGCCACGTAGTAAGTGAGCAAAGGTCCAGAAAATAATATTTAATAATACTTATGAAACAAACCTGGAACTGTAAGCGATGTTTTAAAACTTAGAACACAAGAATAAAATTACGTGCAAACTACCATAGACGCTATGTTACATAAATATTCTGTTATTCAAGGAACTTAGAGCAAGGACGGCGTAAACAAAAACAGATTTAAACCACTTTCTCATATACACAGGTGAAAACATTCATCTACGCTTATTATGCATATAATAATTTACCTTATTGCTTTCTTCTTAATGGTTAAAATAACTTGTATTCGATTGCTCAACACATTACGAAAGCCTTTTACAATTTAAATTTTAACCTACTAAAATTATTTATTTATATATTTCATAATTCATTTGTCTTATATTAATAACAAAATATTTAAAAAAAAAACTTGCGTAATCTATGACTCGGTAATTGGAGTTTGTATTTCTTTGATGCAACAACGAAAATAAATGCATGTATTGTGCAGTAAGCCTCATAAATAAAGTTGCGTCAGCCTTGTGTTTTTTAATTTACCACTTCAGGTAAACAATCCGCTGAAGGTAAGTAGCTACAGCAGTTCATGGACACCTATGACCAACATCAAGTGAAGATCTGTCCAATTACCTCTCAGTACTAAAATGGAATGAAGTGACCGACATAGCCCAAGGAATTAGTAAGCTTAAGTGGTAATGGGCCGGCCATATAACTTGAAGAACCGACAACCGATGGGGGAAAAAAGTTCTCGAATGGCAGCCTCGTACCGGTAGGCGTAATGTACTCGGAACCCCCACCCCCCCCACTAGCTGGAGTGATGACCTGGTAAGACATGCAGGAAATCGATGGATGCAGGTGGCTCAGGACCGTGCTTTGTGGCATTCCTCGGGGGAGGCCTATGTTCAGCAGTGTGAGGGCTGTAATGGAGGGCTGGAATGACTAAAATGGAACGCCTCATAGCCTATAAACTGCCTATTCAATCGGTGTACTGTAGTAATAAAATAACTAGTAAACTGTTTCAAACTATTTCAAACTTCCCACGCGCTCTGTTCGACCTCGTAGCCTTAGGAATACTGCCATATAAGGGGAGTTGAATTGAGCGATTCGTTGTCTCTCTCGCACGCGTGGGCTTTATACCGGGCTTTCGAGAAGACGATCGCTCCCTTTCTAACCTGTGGCAAAATGTTCTCTAATGAAATATAACTACGAAATGTTTATATAGCAATTACTA
>DWHP01006552.1:0-11362 GCA_018247895.1 Parnassius honrathi | reverse complement strand
TTTTAAAGGCTTGCAGCTTTAGATATTTGTGCAAAATGCGGTGTAGCGATGATTTATGTAAATTGAAACCACTTGCAGGCTTCCCGATGGAGAGGTCGGGATCATCACAAACAGACTGATTAACACGTTCCACGTCCTCTTCCGTTCTCAATAACCTTGAATGTCCGGGTTTTGGCACGGAATAAATAATTGGTTTGGGTTTATTTAGTGTTGAACCGGTCTCCTCAAATTTTTTACTTATCTCCGAATGAGAGGAATGCTTGGCGCATCATTTAAGTGACAAAAACCTCGAATATTGGAGAAATTTCTTCGCGCTATAGTCGCACAATTACCATTTTTGTAAAATTCGCGTACACACAACGCGCGATCCGCTCCCGAGATTCGCTCCATTCCATAGCATAGATAAATAAATATGTAGTAAACTAGTCCATAGTGACTAAATTCTCAAGAACCAGGCCACCGACTGTCATATCCCTCGCGCCTTTCCGAATTGTTACGTTCACGCAGTAAACTAAACGAATATAGACTTTCTTTTGAGACACTGGGTATTTAATTTACTCGATATAAAGTGTATTTCATGTACATAAAGCGAGTTTTGACCACTTTTAATCATATTATTTTTAATAAAGTAGTTCGTTTAGACCGATGTTGGCATATCGTGGTGATACTTACTTGCCAGCATCGTGGATACTCCCAATCGAGATCCAACCCATCGAATTCGTGCTGTTCGATGAAGTCCAAAGCGTGTACCACAAATTTCCTTCGAGCTGAAGGGTTGTTCACAAGTCTTGAATACTTGTCTCCTGCTGAATCTTTCCAACCACCTAAACCTAGTAACACCTTTACACCTTGACTCTTCAAAGCAACAACTTTCTCGTAGAATTCTGTAAATAACATTAGTGGTGAATAGAATATTTTGTCATATTTTCCATGTTGTTAAAAGTAGTTTAATTTAGATAAAAAAATACGTACTGTTTTCAACGTCTAACCAATTGTCATGTGGTTTTATCACCAATTTGCTGCTGTCGAGGACCGCAAAAGCATAAACAATGTGTGTGCACAATGATGGGTCAATGTCATTTGGAGTATATTTTCCTGATCCCGGTCTAAAAGAGAGGATTTATATTTTGAAATATTGATCTATCACTAATTTACCTTTGCTCAAAATAATTATTAAAAGACAGTAACTCAATGCTAAAACTAAAGATCAAATCAATACTTTTTTGAGTGTATTTGAATGAAGAATGTAAAATTTTATACAATAAGGTTAAAGAGTAGGATTATACTATATTCTTTGAGGTAAATGGCTGATTATTTATAAGTTTAAAGAGTATAATCTGTCGCTATTTGTAGCGTATGAGCAGGCCTTCGATTAAATCAAAATGTGTAAAAATGCCACGATGTTTATCCAGAGCACGAAACCCATCCAACTCCAGAGTGTTGTAAGACAAGGTGACGTTATATCCCCGAAACCCTACACCGTTGCATAGGAAGACATTTTTAAATTACTAGACTGAAAAAGGTACGATTATTATGAAATGAAATGAAATGAATGATTTTTATTCAATATAGATTACTGTATAATACTTATTGAAAGTAATTTTTTTATTTACCATCAATTCGCAAAAAAACCTCTGTCCTGGGAAAACCCAGCAAGAAACCCAGCGGGGCTTTTTTTAACATATTTCAATTTACAATAAATTTATTTTGTACAATTTTTGTATTAATTTTCATTTATATTATAATTACCCCTTTTGTACAATTTTTCTGTAATAAAACATTTAAATTTGTTTAATGCCAAAAAGCGCATTGCCCCATAAATGAATTACTAATTATGTGGAGTCTAGTAACTGGTATTACAAGCTTATGTTTGTTCCATCTTCATTCTTATATAAGCTGTTAATTTTTTTACGTACACACATTATATTTTCATAAATATATAGCGATGCCAAAGTTAATATGTATATTTCCTTAAATTTTTCTCTAAGAGACCCTTTACAATTTAAGTTATAAAGTTATAAATCGCCCGTACGGCACTCTATTGCTAAATAAATATGGTTATATGACCACTGTCAGTCACATTATCCCATAGTAAGATTCCATAAGATATTACGCTATGAAAGTAATTAAAACAAACTAATCTAGCTGTCTCAACATTGGTTAGTTTTCCAATCTTTCTCACAGCATATGCTGCAGAACTAAGTCTGCCTGTTAATTTAGATATATGAAGGTCCCATTGAAGCTTAGCGTCAATTATAATACCAAGAAAAACAGTGGTATCCACAAGACTCAACTCTTCTCCATTTAAGAACACATTGGTATTTTAATGTTTAACATTAGGTACTCTAAATTTGATACGTTTTGTCCTAATGCCATTTAAGAGCAAATTATTAGCGTTAAACCAATGTACTAGATTCGATAGAGCATTATTTACTTTGTCAAAATTAATTGACTGTCGATTGAGTTTGAAAATTAATGAGGTATCATCAGTAAATAATACTATATCGTGATTGTCCCCTACAAAATAAGGTAAGTCATTAATATAGACTAAGAGCAGGAATGGACCAAGGATCGAGCCCTGAGGAACACCCGTTGATACTACTGATCCGGAGGAACCTTTACCATTGGTAACAACTTTTTGAGTTCTGTTATTTAAATATGAAATAATAAGTCTAAGTGCAATATTTTTGATACCGTAACGTTGCAATTTCTTGATTAATATCTCATGATAAACACAATCGAAAGCTTTAAAAAGATCACAAAAATACCTAAGGCATCAAGTGAACTCCCCCAGGTATGAAAAATATACTTCATAAGCTCGACAACTGTGTTAGTCGTCCAGCGACCCCTTGTGAAACCAAATTTATTTTTATGAAGTAATTTATTTTTATTAAAAGAAAAGTAACAATTGACTTAAAAGTATCTTTTCAAAAATTTTACTAAAAGCTGGTAGTACTGAAATAGGTCTAAAATTAGCGGGGTCAAATGTACTACCGGATTTAAATAAAGGTATTACTTTACTATGTTTCATTAAATCAGGAAACACCAGATTCGATACTAGTATTAAAAATAATAGCAAGATGAGGTGCAATTAAGTCTATTATTTGTTATAGTTATATCCCTGCTTATGCATACATTAGGAGGGATGGTAGACATAATAAGGATATAGAACGACGTGTGAACGCGGGACATAGAGTAAATGTGGCTCCTTACTCTATTATGAGAAGTCAAAATGAATCAAAAAAGGCATATATGGTAATTCACAATGCTGTGTTAATCCCTATCTTAATGTATGGTAGTGAAAGTTGGGTGTGGCAGAAGAAACACGAGCGTAGAATTAATGCTGTAGAAATCATCAAGCAGTACGTTAGGGCTGAATCTGAAGGTGAAGGTGAGTAATTATAAGATAAGAGAAAATGCAAGATAATGTTGTAACCAAAATTAAGAAAGGAATGCTTCGGTGGTTTAATCATGTAGAAAGAATGAACGATAAAACCGTGACAAAGTAAATTTATGTTGCGGAAGTAAACGGTAGAGTCGCGAAGGGACGCCCTAGACGATAGTTTAGCGACCAAATTGGCGATATATTGAAAATGAGCCCGATTAAGAGTACCGTTAACCCACAAGCGTGTATATGGATGTAAAGGAGGCGGGAGAGGTGTGTCAGGATTATGTCAAATGTAAGTCCGTAGTCTCTGCCTACCCCTCTGGGTGGCAGCGGTGAGTGTTTATGATTTATGATGACATTATGCATATTATGCCTTAAATGGCAAATGCATCAGTCTTACTTCTAACTAAATGACGATATTGTCATTATGGCCGAATCCCTGGAGGACCTTAGTATTAAGCTTAACGATCTTAATTGTATTTCCTAACGGTTAGATCGTAAGATGAATATGGAGAACACGAAAATCAGGTCTATCGTCTATGTTAATATCCTTCAGACTGAGTATCAACGGCGACTAGCGGAAATTTATCTGTGTCATAAAATCCCTAACCAGGATGTCCGCAAAAGAACAAAAGGAACTTATATATTATTTAAACATATTAGCTCGGCCTTATAGGTTGAAGAACTAACAACTGACGGGAAAGAAAGGTTCTCGAGTGGCAGCCTCATACTGGAAAGCGCATTGACGGATGACCTTCCACTCCAACGAGTGGAAGGTCACCCGTCCCTCCTTCCACTAGATGGAGTGAAAACCTGATGAAACACGTGGACTCGTGGTTTAGCAGTAAGTTTTGAATAGCATGTCGTATGAAATGAAGGTGAGGAGATAAACAAGCTTAGAGCTCATAATAAGTGGATGCTGTGGTCCATAGACACCTATATCTATCCTCGATTAAAACAAAATGCTTGAGTGGAATCCCTGAGGACTAAAAAGTAATGCCTTCTTAGCCACAAAAAGGGTCTTCGGTTCCCGATATTAACCATAGAACTTTCTACTTTACGCTGGTATTCCGTGGGCGCGTAGTACTGCCGGGGACTGGGTGCTGTAGTTATAATACAGCTGTATCACGGCTCGTGCACGAATGTACAATATTATTCAAGTAACAAAAGTGAACGCACCGGTACCAAGCCCAGTTGCTGTAGTAGCACACAATTTTATATTGCTCTTCCTCGTCCATAATAACTGGAGGAGTCGGTTTCTTTGTGGTTGTGGTGGTGGTCGTGGCGTATGGCGTCGTTTGCTTTGTCGGTCGTACGGTAGTGGGCTTAGGTTTTGGTTTAGGTTTCGTGTATCCGGGTCTGACTTCGATGTCCTCTAGATCATCGTCTATTTGGTTAGATGTGTCAGGTACAGGTTGTAGTTGATTGTACTCCACATTTGGATCCAGTAAGCCATTCTTTATCGCATTGAGAAGTGGATGTTTGCCCTGTTTACATCTGTAAAATTAATAGTATTTTACTTGCAACCCTAGGCGGTATAAACTTTAAAACGAAGGAATTAATTAACAAATAAAAATTAATAAGCAATTTTTGTAATGTAATTTTTTGTTAATTATGGCACAGAATAAATAATAGTACTACGATTGTGATGTAGAGTTTAAGGTACTAGAATAATGGGTATTTACAATTCTAAATAAAATATTGTAAGTAGTGTAATTTTGAGAGACATACGTATTCTTGAAATCGTCGAGATCAAGTGCCCAAACCATTCCACCGGCAAGGTCTAGTGATTTAATGAAGTTAACTTTTTTCTTGATTATATCAACGTCATCAAAAGACACCCATTGGTTGCCTTGGTAGGCAAAAGGACCCATTCGTTGAAGTGGATCCTTAACAACCTTCCATTTTCTGTTCATGATGCGGTCGCAAATCTAGCACAAATATAGAATAAAATAGAGTAATAATATTCTTTTTTTATATATTATAAAAAGTCAATGTATAAGAAAGGCTCAGGATAGGATACAGAATTGTGTTTTGTGGCATTCTTTAGTGGACTTATGATGGATTGTAACGATGATGTCGATGATAATGATAGATTATAAGCAAGACTTTTGAAAAGTCATTTATACTTTTGGCATTTTTAAGTTTCTAGATAGAACCAGCAAGAAACTTAAATGGATATTTTTAAATAATGTATTCTAATGCATGTAGTTACTTTTATTAAAAATATTTGGCTAGTGTAAGACACGTTAGGACCACTTATATAAAACAAAATTCAATTCATACATTAATTAATTACAGTTCATCACAAGTCTACCGCTGAACGTTACCAACCCACAGATCACCTCAAAGAGAGTTTATGGTTGGTAATTCGACGAATTCTTGGATCGATTTAGATCCGGTGTTTCTGATCGATTTAAAAAATTAATTTCTTAACGCCAAATTATTATTATTATTATTATCAATGTAAAATTGTCATGCATCAAAATTACATATTTACACGAAATATTCCTTAATAAGTGCATCGGCGTATTATTGTACATTGATTAAAACTAAAATTGCAAACGAGTTCCTGTCATAGTCTTTAATTTATATTATATAATAAAACAAATTTAATAGATTACATTAAATTTGTCACAACAATAGTTACAAGGATATGATCAGACTAATAAGATAGATATTGCTAATAAAAGTATGTGCTTATTAAACCATAAAATTTCGGTTCAGATATTTATTGTAGTACATCAGACATACCTCGTAATACGCTAAGAAGCCTTTAGCTCTTGTGTATTCACCAGCGTTCCCACCAGACACAGCTGGTATGTTCAATGCGCTTATGTCATATGACGACTCAGTTGTAAACGTTTGTCCATACATGGGTATACCCATGACAAGTTTGGAAGACGGGGCGCCTTTCTCCATCCAGTAATGCATAGTATAGTTCTGTAATAATATCATAATGGTAATACATTTTTCTAATACTTATGTGATTTTTGCGATAAAATATTTGGTTTGTATTGTGTAAAATTTACGGTATAGTGGTTGCGTTTACGCAAAAAGTAAATTTACCCCACGACAGGGAGCAGCGTCCAAAGTAGAGACTTGGGGTACAGGAATCGTCAAATGTTGAACTTAGTAATTATTACAAATCTTCCTTAGAGAGTTACTGAGACTAAGAGACAGCAGTGAACTTTTATGTGATGATGACGAAGAAGAAAATGTGTGAAATAGCAAAAAATATAGTAATAAGAGTCTTGGTTACATTAATTTTGATACTAACTGCATTAAAGTACGTTGTGTCATCATCAGGATGATAGTATAGAGGAGCGACGTGACCAGTCTTCTTGTCCCACTGTCCGTGGTAATCGTATGTCATTACGGCAATCCAATCCAAATATCTAGCAAGAACTGGTACGTCATAGCCTGCGTCAATTATAAGCTTGCTTGGTGATACAGCAGAGGACAATAATAGACCTTTAGGTTTTAATACTGCTGACAGTTCACGAATTAGATCAGCAAAACCTTCCTTGTCTGAATCTGGTCCCAATGAACAATCGGCCTGAAAAAAAACGATTGATAGTGTATGACTAATATTTAGATTTAAAAAAAAAAGAAAAATGAATAGTTGCCTGGAACCAAATATTAATAAATTAAAATAAGTATATCTCGTAAATAAGTGGAAAAAAGTACATAAAAGGCTTAACGTTTAATGTCAATTATTTATTTGTGTTATAATGTCAGTTATTGGTAACCTACCTGCCAACATTTTGGATATTCCCAGTCAAGGTCCAGTCCATCAAATCCATATCTTTCAATAAATTCGACGACGTGTTTCACAAATCTTGAGCGAGCTGAAGGGTCGTTTACTAATTCAGAATATTTATTTCCAACAGAGTCATTCCATCCTCCTATTGCTATCGATACCTTTATGCCATATTTCTTGTATTCTATCACTTTTTCATAAAGACCTGCCATGGGAATCAATTATTTAACTTAACTTACTTATTAATTATTAAATTTAATTAAACGTAACTTACGGTTTTTCTCATCTGCGAATGGATCGTGCGGAGTGATAAGTCCGTCAGGTCCTAAGACTGCGAAGCCGTATATGATGTGGGTGCAAATTGTAGGATCAATGTCTTCAGGATCGTATTTTCCGAGGCCAGGACGATACCATGACCAGTTTGTATAGTAGCAAATTAGCTTATATCGTGCTGAAAAAGACATTATAATTAACATTAGAAGAGTCTTGTTTGACATACGTATAATAAGCGCTTAGAGTAATACATATAACGGTAAACAGTAATAAAGGCATATTCGCGTACATGTACACTTCCCAGCAAATCTACAGGAAACAAATAATACCTGACTGTCCAACAGATAACAATGACGGATTTACCGAGGATTTCGTGAAAAATCACGATTCCTTACTCACGCTCTGGTTTTTAATAAAAATGACCTAAAAATCTATCACCTACAACTTATATGTCAGGTTTGTGGTTACACCTCACGTTTTTCAAAGGAGATGTTAATAGGTTTATATGATAGGATATGGTGATATTGTTATGTAGTATATTTATTGTAATATTATTTATTAGTTCGTAATACTACTTGTCGTTTAGAATGCGGAAATATTTAATTAATACAGGGCTATTTTTCAAAGAGTAGCCAAATTTTAAACTAAAGTTGAAATATATAAACAATGATATACCAGTGTCGCAATTTCTGAAAATACGAGTAAATAAGACTTTTACTTTTATTTGAAATTATCCCAAATTTAATGTCAATATTTATTAACAACTACTACGCGTACTCGCGCTTCTTTTTGTGTGATTCAATTCACTACGTTTTTGCCGACCGAGCAAACCTTACGGACGTGTGTGTTCGTAGTAAAATAGTAAGAGTTAGATATTAATGAATGAAAATCAGTTAAAATAATGCATTAGTATTTGTGCCCGATTTGAGCGGGGAACCGGTTGATAGCGAGCGCGCGGAGAGAAATTCTTGTCGCCATCGGCGGCCGCGCCGCTCAGCCACAGTTCGCTGCAAGTTTTTCTACGGCGCGCCTGTGAGCCCTGTTACGTCGCGTCGCGAAGTTAAAATTTGTTAGATCGATTGGCCGATATAGTGTTAGTCTATTAAGATACATGACTAGGCGTTTGGTTGAGATCGCGTGATTAATTTAACTTCATTTGCTGTTAATTGTGTGCGTCTAATTGGATTACTGTGGGCCCTAATCCAGTCAACCTTCGTCTGGGCAACTCTGGGCCGTAACAACTAGTATACAACAGTAACAAAAATTTTGTGGGTTAATCAATTTTAAAAGTGTTAATTAAAAATAATAAATAATTTTTAAATAATTTCAAATAAAATGACATGAATAAAAAACGTTTTAATACTCACAATTCAGCAGTGGTGGTCTAAAAGCAGGATTTAAAAACGCAACTGAGGTAGGTGAAGATTCAATAGGTCTCATTGGTACTTCGGGTTCAATATCTGAATCTATTATTACTGAATCCATCAACGTCGCTTGAGTTGTAGTGGTCACCTTTCGTTTTTTACATTTTGCACTTTTTGGCCAGTCGCATATTTGTTTCTCCTGTTTAGATATTTTAATTATTAATAATATGCGTTAGATTTTAAATTTAAATTTAGAAAATAGACATTTTGAAAGCTGTCAGATGTAAATATTACCTGATTCCAGTGCAAGCCAGCACTGCAAGAGAATTCCTCAAATTTACCAAACAGGCAGTGGCGGTATTTAGTACAGTCTGTCGGGTTTCTATCGTACTGACCACTTTCACAGTATTCTAAAAGAAATTGTGAATTAATAATTCTGTACTTTAGAAAATATTCATAAATATTTATACAATACTTACATATATATAAAGGTATAATTTTTATGAGACAGTTTTGTTGATTTAAAAAAAGCCCTGCAGATCGGTAATAGTAGATTGTATATATAAAAGTGGTATTAGCAATTATTTATCAAAAAATACTTTTAATTCAGTTTTCTGCTATTATCTCAAAATAAAAGATTATATTTAGATCCAGTAGTAGTTTTACGTCAAAAAGGTTTTATCACCTTATCTTTCAACACTCATAACTTTGGAATGATAAAATCAATATTGCGTTAAAACCTTAAGAAATACAATATAGATGAAGTGTAATGACTCTTTTGTGTGAAACTGCAAACTAAAAAGTTTTGATTGAAACTTTTTTATAATTCTTTCAGTTTACGATGCAATCATTAAACATAATTTAACTAACTAGTTTAAAAAAAATTACATATTTTTTTGGTAAAGTATAGCTTATCATTACAACTAGCTGTGTTTTTATCTAATCCTAAAGTTCCTTAGCAATCGGCTCGGCCTTTTCGAAGATAAGCCCAAACAGGCTTTTTTTTAAATTGTTATACAATGTCACGATAACTTACAAGTAACCCATGAGCTTGTGGCCGAGAAGGAATAGGGAAGAGGAAAGGGGAGCGGCCAACGCTCCGTGTGGTAGTTCGGAGCTGTCTTATATGTACCGTTTATGATTCGGAATTCTGATAGCGCTATTTAGGCTTCGGTGTGTTTCGCTTGTGGCGCGACGACCACAAGCTCAATAGAAGGTAGTTATTTTGATGCTGCAGACAGATACTTCAATTTTATATAAATAGTATGTATAGATATTAGATATAAAAAAATATTTAAAAATCATAAAAAAACTGTAGTTGCCAACCCAACCCAAGCGTAGCAAGTGGCAACTATAGCAAAATCCCTCCTATGAGTTAATCTATGGGGG
This sequence comes from Parnassius honrathi, assembly GCA_018247895.1. NCBI lineage: Eukaryota > Metazoa > Arthropoda > Insecta > Lepidoptera > Papilionidae > Parnassius > Parnassius honrathi. The sequence continues at coordinate 1,185 of DWHP01006552.1, read as the reverse complement.
AGGCCTATTTTCAGCAGTTTTTATAGGCTGTGATAGATGGATGGATGGATAGATATAAAACAGTCCTTACTCGTTTTATTTTCTGAATCTTGTACGAGGTTACTTGTCGTAATCTTGGTGCCATCGATCACGGCCGAAGATGTTACTTTCCTTCTATCTGAACATGATGTTAATCTTGGGAAGTCACACTGTGAACCTTCCGTGTTCCAAACGAGGCCGGGGGCGCAGCTTTGCGTAACTAATACACCGTTTACGCACACGTAGAACTTCTCACATCGTGGATGCGTGTGGTAGGTGCCGGTGACACAACGCTGCCAAAAAAGTGTAATATTATTGCAGGTTAAAATGGGTGCGGCTGCAATTCGGTCTACCTTCACTAGCAACTTCCCATTTGGTGACCAATTATTGTATAGCAAGTCCTTTTTTTTTTGAGAATCTGTAGAATCGATTATAATGAAAACGTCATCAGATGTTTGTTACGGAATTAAGCTTTTGAGATTGATTTGTAGACAATATCATCATTTTTTCTTGTAATATATTCTTCACAATCTTCTAAACATCCTTTTGCAAACAGTAGATAGAATGGGATTGTTAAGGACCTCAAAACGAACTCAAAACTTAGTATTACAAAGCACAGGCCTAATTTATTACAGGCCTTCATTTACGATACATGCTGTACATTTTTGAAATATCCTTCCCAACGATATTAAGAATGCAACAAATACGTTTTAAAGTACTTCTACGACAATATTAGCTGAAAACAATTACTATACATGTACACTTTATACACGTATTATGTTTTGTACCTGCCAACAATTGTCTTTGGCACTCATGGTTGAGTGACAGAGAATGCCACATAAGATTAAGTCCACCCTATTTACCTTTTACTTTAATTTAAGTTTTTCAGAAAAATAAATAAATAAAATGACGACCCATATAATAATGTCCTCCAGACCGAATTCCGGCCACGGCGGCCTGCCTCAACGTAGGCTACCCATCGGCGCAGGATAGTATTATAGTGCCCAAGTGTATGCGCAAGCACAGGTGCACTCCTTATTCCCTCACTCTCATAATCCGATGGGACGGTAAACAGACACGACCGGAGAGAGATTAGGCGCAGGACCAACGGCTTTACGTGCTTTCCGAGGCACGGGGGTGAGACACTGCCAACTTCCTGACTCCGGG
>DWHP01006551.1:0-11362 GCA_018247895.1 Parnassius honrathi | reverse complement strand
ACCATACCGTAGTAAAGATTCTACATATGCATGGTAGGACATGACAGCGGTTTTTATGTTTGTTATGTTTTTTATTTATTTAAGTGCATACACGAATTTATTTATTTTGATTGAGACATTGCTTACATGTGGTTTCCAATTTATATCTTCATCTATAATTAAACCTAAAAATTTCGTACGACTAGCTGCTTTTATTTTTGGAATGTTATGTTTAAGATTATGTTTATTCTTATTATGATATCTGGTTGGGATATATAATTAATATTTATACATCCCAATCAGACGACAAAACTATTTTTAATACCCTATAATAATAAAACCTTTAGATGGCAATTCATTCGCCAAAGATGACAACTATAGAAGAATCCCCTCGATGAGGTAATGCATAGGGTAAGCCCACGTTTGGCAGTAGACTTGTGATGGGTTGTAGTGTAGTATGTGTTCTACGAATTAAGTGTAAGATATTTTTTTAGCATTGTATTTGGTAAACTGCGAGCTTTAGCAGCCTTTAAAAACAATGAAGACTACTTATTATTGTCTATTTCTATGCAAATAAGTAATTTCGCAGTAGCTATGTTTTGTTGAATACGTTTTATTCAGTGAAAAAAAAATTGAAAAATACATGTGATGTATGCACCTAATTTGTGACATACAAAGTTCTTCATCATCATCAACATCATTCCTAAATTCCACAACTCAACTACTGAACATAACTAAGAAATGCGACAAAACCGTTACAATGATTCGTCATGAAAGGTCTATAAATTTAACTTTTTTATATAATAAGGGTACAAACGAACATGCAGTGGATGCAGTGATGATGGATATTGATGGTATATGGATGCTGTGGCTAATACACATCTATATTTATCCTTCGTTATGATTCAAAATGCAGATGAGTAGGGTTGTCACCCCTGAGGACTAAGATGGAATTCCTGAGACGTAATTAAAGTTATTATCACTCTTTTATGTTTAACACGTATAGTTATGTTGTAAAGTGGTGTTAAAGTAAAAAAAATGTTAGTGACCGATTTTACACAAAAACTTTAAGAGATAGAAGATAATGTACATTAAAAGACCTTCTTTCTGTAAAATTGCAAACCAACAAGGTTATTTTCAAAACATTTTTTAACTCTTATAGTAGCTTAAGAAATGTCACCAATGCTTATCAAAGGCCACTTGTTTTACAGGTATTAGATTTACAAAAAACCTTGCATTTGTTCCGGATAAAATATAGCCTATAGAGGCATACGTTAGTAGAAAGAGAAACGTTAACTTTTACGTCTTTAGAACAAATTAAGGGGTTATTCCGTTTATCCACCCTAAGGAAACGCGTGTTCGTTTATACATCTAAGACTGAGTGGATAATCGGAATTCACTTTGTCATTGTTGTTCCGCCTTTTTAAACCCAAGTACACTTTTAACAGAAAATGTTTTAATATTTTATTACACTATTGATTAATTTTTAATAACCGAAAACTTAAACAATAATCATGTTAAGTATTGCATTTAAACCATATTAAACTTCCTTGTTTTAAATAACAATAAGTAATTTATAAATTCTGTAATATTTGCAAGAAATAACCAACACTAATGTGTTAGCGAAAAAATTGGGCATTTTTGGGCAAGCAATCCAAAAACTACGAAATTTGGATATTTGTCTTTAACATGTAGAAACATGTTAAATCTTTTTTGAATAATATTGATAATATGATGGCGTTAGTGAATTACTCTGTTAAGATATGGCTCAAGGATAAAAGTTACGTGGCTGTTTGGAATTTATTCGGAATGCCCCACAGAACTATAAATTTTTATAGAAATAAACAACTGTACGCAGACGAGGGAGAAAATCGGAAGAAAACTAATCTGCGAATTCCGACTATCCATCCCGTCTGAGGTGGATAAAGGGACACGTGTTTCCGAGTATCCACCCTAGGGTGGATTTCTCATGGTGGACAAACGGAATAATCCAAATTAACTTCCACATTATGAAATCTGTCAAATGTTATACCTCATTCTTAAGTAGCGCCGCCCTGACAGGCAAAGTCGTGGATGTTCTCATTAGTATGCCGCGCTGCGGCATGTTGGCAGGCTTCACATAATGTCCTTGAAACATACCTGCTACCTGCCTTACACGTGGCCAGTAATAATTTATTGCCAGTAAATTTATCATCATCATCATCATTATTGCAACAGTCCACTACTGCACATAGGCCTCCAAAAGCAATAGTTGTCACGCTGGGCTATTGATGATTGCCGTTGCCTAATGATGCCCATTTCCTGTCTCACTTCTCTCTGTCGCCTCTTGCAATACTTACGGAATGGTAATATGTGGTAGTGCAATTCTTTGTCCGTCCCTACACGGCACAGGCGTGTACTAGTGTTTTCAAGTTATCCAGAACGGCAGACGATGATGCGGGACCTCTGCTATGTAATCAAAAATATGCCTTTCAGGAACAAATTATTCAGTCTATGAGACGAGCTGTTTACGGGTTAAGACGCTGACAAAAGCGAATAAGTTATATACTTCGGATTGCATTCGCGAGAAAATAAAGAGATACGCGATGATACGATGCTTTAAACTTTTCAATTAGAAAACATAAAATAATGAATTACCTAAAAATAAGTTTAGTAGTCGAAAATAAAAACATAAAGGTAAGCTAGAAGGTAATTTTTAGAGGTTAGTTTACGTTTTATTGTACAGAGATATTTTTTCAGTTAATTACTTTAAAAACTTTTGTACTTTCCTCAGAAATATATTTAAGATTTAATGTACATATACCTTCGCCTGCCATAGACTGCGTAAATTTGGCAAATAATTCTTGTAAGTTCTTGTAAGCGCCTTAATGAAAAATACAGATTAGTAAAATCTTTTAATCCCTAGTATATTGTAGTTACTTTATCTACTTTTCCTATTGAATATTCAACTTTATTACATTTTTTTTATACTTAAGCAGATGGCATTATACTTGTTCACTTACTATAGATCACGATACAGAATTCTATTAAAGATTGCCGAGATGAGAGCACTCAAGTTAATACTGTGTACACTAAACCAGTAATAAGATGAATAATATTGAATCAAGAATGTCACGTGTACATTGTACAATTTAAGTAGCACTTTGAGAATAATAACGTTAAACTAAAAACTGTTTTATTTCTATTCATATGACTTAATAAAGTTAGAAAGTGTTAAAACCTAGTCCAGAAGCCCTATTATATTCATAGTTGTATATTATGTGAAAATTTGTCAAGATATTTGAACGTTTGGAGGTCAATCGTCCAACAACTTAAGAGGTTTGATTGATGTTTTGCTTTCTGGTCTATCTTTGTGATAGACAAAGTTATTGTAACACGAAGGCTTTTCTATTACCATGCGGACAGAAGCAAATATATACATAAGTTCGGAAAACTATGACGTAGTAAACTTAACACGGTAAGAACACAACTAAAATTAAACAGACCTAAAATTCTGTGGGTGAGGAAGGAGAATGCTCTTGGAATTCATAAGCACCTTTAATTTAGTGTTAAGAGATAAGGCTTCATCAATTTTAAAGATTTGATTGTAATGCTAAAACTATACTGACTTCTTTACCATTCAAACCAGAAAGTAATAGTAGATGCATTGCATCTATGTGGTGAACATGAGCAAGGAGTGGGTACTTAATATAGTTCGATGGTACTTAAGCAGATTTATTTCTTAGGTAGTAAAGGTAAAAACCAATTAGTGTAATATTTTACTTATATTACTCTTTAAATACATGGCCCACTCAACAAGTTTTACGGAACCAAAGAATGTTCTATGGTTAAAGTAATAATAATAATAATATTTAAAATACAACACACAGTTTCATACGTCTAAACTAACTTTCGAAACGCTTTTTCCAGTCTGCCTCGGACATCTCTTCTACAGTTTGAGTGTGTTCCTTTTAACTGATTTTTATTTTAGAGAATAAAAGGACCCACACAGAGCCAAATAAGTTCTATAAGGAAGGGTAAGTCAAAACTTTAACCGAGGTATTTCTTTCGTAACAGCAGTTATCCCGTCAAAGTAAAATTAAACTAGCGATAATAAAAAATTCTCTGCGCCTTACGATCTTTTAACTTTGCTAGTATAGTATCACAAGTATAATATCACATAAACGTTTCCCATCCAGTCTGAAATATGTGCGAATTCTAAAGAGATACGAATGAACCTATTCCCTTTAGTAAAATTTTTCACTGCTAGTACGTTTTCGTCGTAGGGGTACCACTTTTTTCTTTACCGCTTAAAGTTAATCGATCGCACTAAAATTTGTATTACCAGCGGTACACGGTTGCCTTTATCCATGAATGACATTTGAAGCCTATTAAACGATTCGTCCGGATTTGTGATGTAAATTTGAAAGTATCAGATTAATTTAAGATCTAAAATGCAGTCAAGTTGACAAAATAATGTTGGTTAAATTAAATACCTTAACGCTATCTTAGTGCCGGGGTTTCTTCTGTCCCTAGGTCCATCTGGATACCCAATTTGCATATTCTGCCGCCATTAACCTTCAAACTGGTAAAAAGCAATACACCAAGAGATGTGTTCCAGTTTTTAGAAAAACTCTGCATGTGTGTGTGTGTATGTGTGTGTGTGTGAGAGAGAGAGAGAGAGAGAGAAAGATTTGAATCCTTAGGGGTGACATATTTGTTATGTTCTTTGATTTATCAGGTGCGTTGTAAGCTCTAAGTATAAACACAGTAGATACAGTATCTTAATATACGTATTAGGAATCCGATCACTAAAATATATATAGTATGAGAAACTATTATATTTTATTTTGGCGTGAGACTATTATTAATAATGGTTAATAAATATATAATATGTTGATTTGTAACATCATTATCATTTCAGCCTTTCCAAGTTCAAGGTTGTATACGAGCCTCCTTCAAGGGATGCTACAAAATACTTTCCTGAGATACCAAGTCTCTATCTTATTTCTGCACGTCTTACCAGGTCATCGTTGTATCTATTGAACCAGCTATACGTTTGTTTTGTAATCTACTATAATTTTACAGAAAATACTATACTTGAAATAAAAAGTTGGCAACCCTATTTGCCACTAACACTACGAAATAACTTTATTTAAGAGGAACAAAACATACATAAAACCTTTTCAGTTAAAAAAGCCGTAAATTTTATCGAACTCCCTTGAGAAACTTTTTAAGTTTAGCTATAAATTTATTGTCACTTGCTTTAATATTTTATGTCACCTTTTCTACTTATACATTTTGATTTTATTTCAGGCAACAAGGGCATATAAAAGTGCAGCCTTGAAAATTCCACATTGTTGTACATAATGGGAGGCCTCTATAGATTGACTGTCTGAATTTGGTTTATTCGACTTGGATCACAAAAATCATTTACTCAGTAATACTATTACATATCGGTCAGTCACCTCAGAGTCTACTTTGCCTAAGGATGCTTCGTGTAGAGGCGAAACACGTACCTTGTTATCGACGGTGGTCTCTTTTCTACTGTAGTGTTGCTAGGAGTAGTGGCGCCGCGATTAGTGGTGACAGGTTTATTGCACGCAATTAATCAAAGCCATTTTTACCAACTTTAATATAATGGATTTCCGCAAATTAACGCTTGATTCTATTAATTATAAAATGTTTTAAAGCCAACTTTGTGGCGCAACTAAAACTTTTCGACTCTTAACGTAAAGTTGGCCCTTTCTTTGATGTAAACCACGATCTGAGAAGTAGTAGAGTGGTCCGACTTCATTACACCACGAAGCCTCAGCCATCATCGCATGACGCAGCAGCATATTTGGTTCGTTTAGTGCGCTACCGCACTGATTACGGGAAGGGGTTTCTTCTCTTTCCCCACTGAAATGAAGATCTCTTGGTCAGCCTTCCTTAACATGTTGCCAGAGGCATGCTTCGAATAGGTTCAGAGGGTCTTTGTGTGCTCTCGCATTTCTTTTAAGCAAGCTTTTTGACAAACCCAGGAAATTGGCGTCTCGCACATGGTCGTATATATGTGTTGGCCGTAAGAGGACGCTCAAGGTCGCCCGACGGATTAGTAAGCTGAAGTGGCAATGGGCCGGCGATATAGCTCGAAGAACCGATATTCGATGGGGAAGAAAGGTTCTCGAGTGGCAGCCTCGTACTGGTAGGCGTAGTGTAGGGCGACCCCCCACTAGACGGAGCGACGACCTGGTAAGACATGCAGGAAGTCGATGGATGCAGGTGGCTCAGGACCGTGCTTTGTGGCACTACCCGGGGGAGGCCTAAGTTTAGCAGTGGACTTGTGAAAGGCTGTAATGATGATGATGATGACATATTTACATATAGTGAAGTTCATTCAAACAAAATGGCACAGAACGACGTAACACACGATGTTTTACGACTGCCCCAGAGGCAAGGTGTGTTCTTCGGGAGTATATATATATATATATATCTGGCACGCTCTGTAACCTAATCTGTGTATAAAGTGCCGTTAGATACGAATTAGTTGTGGAACTGATATTGGGCACAACATTTTTCTCTTTTGCGTATACTTTTTTACGCAGTTCGGGATTTTTTAGTTACTGTTTTAACCTTTGAGCCTGTTCTTAAAGTATTTAATGTCGCGTTTAAATTATTAACGGTCCTTTGCAAGATATGTACTTTGCACTGGACGGAATCTGCACAATCGGCACGTTTGATAGGCAGACCGGCGATCGAAATATTATCTGCCCTGGGCACTTGGACGCTACTATTTGTAATTCATCTTAACTCATTAAACGTCACATTTAAATATTAACATTTTAACTAAATAAATCTTTACTCAGTCAGGAAGATTAGAAAGTCACTAACCAAACTATTACTCTGTTTCGTCCTGTGGTTGTCATAAGAATAGAATGTAGAATATACCAGAAATGTGTTGTAACTTCAGGTAAAATGGGTTCTGGTATTTTCTTAAAACAATTACATTAACGTTGCTTAACTTTTTTAAACGATTTATTTCACTTTAACGTAAGTTTACTTAAATATATTTGGTGGTTCATTTTAATTCCACCGCGGGACTTCTCTTGAGTCTCCATACCTTTGTTGCCTTCAAACTTAATGATTTGTTCTTTCGCTTTGATGTTTACAGAAACAACACGTCTTTCTTTAATCCGGTCATTAACGCTGATCTGGATATTTTTAATTCTTATATTTCACAATTTAGAAGATCTGTAATTGCTACGTTAAATATGTAAATTTCATAAATATCATTAAATAAGTTCTTTTTTTTAACTGTCACTGGTACGTACTATGTATTATTAGTTTATTTTTCTGTCATACTTGTCATACTTTGTTTCGCAGTGCACACTTTATTGGATTATAGACTAGTTATAATATTTTTGTTACTGTAAATGTGTTTTGGATTGTCTTCAATCTGTTTGCGCGCCCTATTAATAAAAAAAGCGCGTACAGCAAGAGTTTAGCATTGTCTATCTGTTCCTGCGACTACAACGTGTCTATTTTTAAGGCAAAAGTGAATAGGTATATTTTTCTCTAAGACATTGTGAATTACCAGTACTACTACACTGGACCCTTTATGTTAGGTGATTCTATAGTCAAGCATTGACTTACGATAAGTACGCTACATTTACGTGTAATAATAAACATGTGGTGAACATGGTAGAGGCACGCTGCAGCTGTATTATGATAGCAGAACGACGGCTCGGCTCAGTGGGGGAATAACCATGCTTTCTTAGAACTCACAGAATGTTTCGTACGGTGAGTGAAAAGAACGGTCGATCATTTCTACTGTAAAGAGGCATTCCACCTTAGTCCTCAGCAGCGACAGTGCCTATGGATTTTGATTAATATACGATGATAGATGCGTGTCTAAAAACTACAGAATCCACTTACCATCAGGGTGGACAGTATGCTCATTCATCATTATTACTTAAAGAAAAGAGTGCTCTAAACTGCAAGCAGTGTCCCTGCGATGAAAATTTAACTAAATAATTTTGTACAAACAACACAAATATCATTATATTATCCGACATTTCTCACGACGTTATCGGAAAAGTGTTAGTTACACCGGACTTAAATACTCACTTAAAGGTGCGAGACGCTTCGCAAAGACGCCAGATAGGTGTAACGATTATGGTAAATCTTTCCTGTATTAGGCGGCTGTCTTATGTCTAGCAGTAGAAAAGCTAAAGAAGTAATATTTAATTTGGCGTAAATATAGTAAATCTATCAAAATTTGTTAAGTAGACTTCACTTATTCTGGTTTAATTATATTAGGTTTTTAGCAATGAGTTTGCTGTTTTTATAAAATATGTTAATGTAATTTCATTCTATATTTTTTACTATTATCAAAGTAACCACCCATGTAATCAATGCATCTTTGCCAACGCAGTGAAAGTTTATTTAAGCCCTTATTGCAGAAATCTGCCGGACAGGAGGCAACACATTCTTATAAGGCATTTTGTACTGCCTCTCGGGTATTGATTTTTTTCCCGCCAAAAAGTTATCTAAATTTTGCAAAAAGTAAAAGTCTATAGGCGCAAGTTCTGGTGTGCATGACGGGTGACGGGAGCTTCCAACCCCAACTCTTGCGACTTGAAAAACGTCTGTTGTGCAGTATGAGGTCGCCCGTTGTCGTGAAGCAGCTGGGCTGAGCGATTGACCAAAGCTGGATGGAGACGTGCGAGCCTCTCCATCTTTGTGTTTAGTTCTTCACAGAATACGTCTGCATTAATGCTCATCCCGTTTGGTAAGAAGCTGTGACGAATTACACCGGCGCTAGACTATCAAACAGTGACCACCACTTTTCTAGGGTTAAGTTTTCATTTGGAGCATTGTGTAGGTGCTAAACCAGGAGTGTCGCAGGTAACAGTGCGGCTCAAAAATCCTTCGATTGTGTGCCTGTTGCACAGGGCAAGGCACGTCTTGACGCATACTTTGCGCTGGCGATCATTGAATTTTTTACCTCGCTAACTCGACGGAAATGGACGGATATTGTATTAATGCTAACGTCGAAAATTGCGGCTAATTCAGCCGGAGATTGAGAATCGTCAGCTTCCACAATCGACTTTAATTCGTCATCATCGACCAAAGTCTTCGGACGATCCCGGGGTTCTTTTTTCAGGTTCAAATTTGCAGAACTGAAGCGCGCAATTTAATAACTGTTGGTGCGTTGGTTTGTAGTATTTGCTCCGTAAACGTCGTTGTTGCTGCTGCGTGCCGCTAGTGCCGCGTTGCTGCCACAACGGTACTCATATTCCATAATTTCTGCAATTTTTAACTTATTCGTAATAGCTAAGAGGTTCAAGTGCGATGAAAAAATGAACAATTTTGAAAAAAAATTCCATGTTTTTAAAATAAAATTAATTCGAAATTAGAATTCTTAGCCAAACAAAATAATTTTGATTTGAAATGCCCAGTACTGCAGAACAGAAATTTCATAGGTTTTCAGGTTTCAAAGACCTTTTAAAACACTAGCTGCCCAGGTGAACTTCGTTTTGCCATTACCGATGATCCTTTGTCTTTCAATAACTCTTTAAATTCGCAATAAAAATATTGAGCGCCACGTGTTGGGATAAAAACTATCCTATTCCTTAAGTTGGAGCAAGCAATACACATTTACGAAATTTCATTAAAACCAGTTGGGTACTTTCTCAGTTCATTGCGGACAAATGACGCGTAATTTTTATGTACATATAATGATTTCATGAGAGCAATTCTGATGGTTTTCTTTATATCTTTTTTATTCTTAGTAAAAGGGCTTTGTCCCTGATGCTATTATGTCGCCCTGGTAGTTACAACAAAATTCTTAAATAGGATAAATACTAACCAATAAACTTATTAATTACTTAATCTCTTATTTACTAACACAAAGTTTTTTAGTATCATCTGATAACGGGTCTGATAAAATACTATTAGTACGGTCAATCAATGACAAATGTAAAATACATTTTTTTCTTTCTATGGAGTTCTGAGCACATTCTATCAAAATGTGATAAATATCATCGATAACATCGCAAGTTGAACAATTTGGTGATGTACTTTTTCGCATCAAGTATAAAAATTTATTGCATGGAACGTGCCCAGATCTGAGTCTTAATGCTATTACAGTGTCGCGTCTACACAATATTCGTTTATCTTTCCAGGTTGAGTGTATTAGGTACGCTTGGATCGTACGATACCATATACCCTTCTCTTTTGCTCTTTCGTCAAAATATTCCTTCCAGAGATCAAAAGAATATTTTTTCAATAAAGGTATATAATTTTGAAATGAGGGGGTAATATTAATTTCAGTGCCTTCCGAAATAGCTTGTTTGCTAAAATATCAGCATTTTCACTACCCTCTAAGCTAATGTGCGAAGTTATCCATTCTAAATATACTATTCTGGAGTCAGCCTGTTACTTACGTAGAAAATTTAAAATCGCGTAAGCTACTATTAAGCCTCGAAAAGCCGAAGTACACCGAGCAAGGTGTTGAAGCGCACTCCTTGAATCTGTTAAAATAACGCCATTGTCATAAATGCATGATTGTACGTAGGATAAATCTTCATAGACTGCCACAAGTTCAACTTAATATATAACTTGAAATATTAATATTAATTTTCAACTTTATTGCCATACCACTTAGTATATCGTAAAATGAAGCCGCGTTTCCGAAATTATCTTTCGAACCATCTGTAAATGTCCTCAGATAATTCCGGTATTGTTCGTAATTAATACACATGTTTTTCAAGTTCCATACATGGTATTGATGTTTAAGGTTTGGGAATCCGTCTATATTTGGTCTTAAAAAATCTAAAAGGTTTAAACTAGTGATCCACTGATTCAGAGAAAACATACTTAACTGTGAGTTTGAATTTATAATTGGAAACCGATTAAACTTTCCAGTCAAAATGGTGCTTTACAACACTCTCGCTGTTTCGGTCATAACTTATGGGCTAAGCAGCTACGGACGAACAGACAAATCACACCTACAGTACATTTAAAAACTACAACTTAGGATTTTAAATGCGATCGCTCCTTTACAAATTAAACTTCGGGCAAAAACAAATGAAAATTTTGTATTTAAATTCTGTAAGGTACTCAATAGCCATGATTAAGTTCAATATCAATTGCTAAAGGAACAATTCTTTAATTTAGGTATACAGCATACAGTTTCTAACAAAATTCAGACCCGCAAAGTAACTCAAAAAAATTAATAACAAAACCACCAAAAAATAAATATGGTGAGCGCATCAGCGCATCCATAATACCTCGCCTGATAAATAGTCCGGATAATAAATTTAGAAGTGAACTTACTAAAGTTACCACGTGCTCGGCGGTGAAGGAAAACATCGTGAGGAAACCTGCATGTCTGAGAAATAAAGAAAAAAAAATATTT
>DWHP01006550.1:0-11362 GCA_018247895.1 Parnassius honrathi | reverse complement strand
TTTCACTTATTTCATACAGTACAATAGTTAAATGCAAGAATTAAAACTTTTTAGCATAATAAAAAAAATTCTTATACATTCTTATTATTTCGTTATTTCAAGTACTAAAATTGACTTCTATTAAAAAATTAATCTTATTAAAGAATCAAAAAAGTATACAGAATCTATCCAAAACATTCATTAAATGCATTTTCACATAATAAAAGTATTATTTTAATTATTATTCGTGAGAAACGGTTCGGACTTGCGTCGTTCGTTTCTGCTAAACACTCGTATGAGTTAACAAACTCATTTCTACACGACCCTCGGCATCAAATAGGATGCCTTTGCCATTCGTCTAATATATGCTTATCCCGGTCGGACACATACACAATTTCATAGCCGATTTCCATTTAATGCATGACTCTAAGTTAATATAAAATACAAATATCTTTATTTCTCTCAGAAATTAGTATTTTATAAAATTACATTAATTTGTCATTTATTTTAAGAAACAATGAATGATTTAGTGAGATGTTTAAATCGCGTCTTCAACTACGTCCTAATGCTGGGCCTAGGCAACTTCAAATTTTTAAGAGGGCTTTAGAGTAAGTAAGTTTACATGTTATTTCCGGTATTCGGGCGGAGTATGTTAAGAACATTTGATGTTGGTGGATGGTTATGTAACTCAACACTAAATTAGAAGTGGGCATGTGCTCAAAGAGATATCTTGGTTATTGTTTTAAATTCATGAATTTAAAAAAATACCTCATATACAAACGTAGGTATATTCTGATATCTATCGATGTCTCTTAATTGGGTACCTTACCCGTAAAAACATTACCCTCAAAATTGCCACTTTGTTGAACTAGCTATTGTGAACTTTCGTTCGTATCGCATATATCTATTATCGTCACTTCATTGTTAGCGATACATTTTGCCAGCCAAGTAGATTTCAACAATTCGTTGCGATGAAAATTTTAGAGTACCTAATTTTTTAGCTTGGCGCCTAATTAGAACCTAAAATGCCCCTAACTTTGGCTTTTTCTAAATACAAATGCCGGACTTTGCGTTGCTGACGAGACAAATCTACGACAGTGGGCGATAATATCAAAATTTTTTAAGGGACTATCGTAAAATCCTTTCTTACATTGCGAAATTAGTAACTATACAGAATTTCAAGTCAATCGGGTGTATAATTTTAGAGATATCGTAATGAGTTAGTGATAATTCGCTTATATATCTGTCAAAAACTTTTTGTAAAATTATGGTACACTTTTTTATAATTACATAGAAATTAAATATGAAATGAAAGGTAATTTAATTTAGAATACAATTTTATTTACATTATTCAAAATTCCCTCCCATATTTTGAATACATTTCCTTAATCAACGCGGCCAATCATCAATCGCAGCACGCACCACACTCATATCCATTTCTGTCGCTGCTTTAGCCAAAGATGCTCGGAGAAATTCCGAATTCTGATGAGGTTTAGCGCAGACTTTCTTCTTCAAATGTTGCCATATCTTATAATCTAATGTGCTTAAATCTGGACTAGAAGTGGGCCAGTCTTCATGTCCGATAAATTCAATTCCATTGGCGGTCAACCAGTTTTACGTGCTTCGTGCCCTATGAGCTGGTGCAGAATCCTGTTGGATTATCCAATGTCTGTTTTTAAACATCGTTGGAGAAAGAGGTTCCACTATGTTTGTTAGGACGGTATTTTGGTACAACTTGGCACTGGTTTTTACACCTTTTTCACAGAAAAACCTCAGTTAAGCCCGAATATGAGACTCCAAGCCAAACCATGAGTGACGAAGGATAATGTGCTTGTAGAACCCTCTGAATGCGCGTGATGGCTTCTCAACTGTTGTGGGCATACACCTTATCATTTTGTTTATTGTAACTTTCTTCGGTGTTAAAATTTTTTGTCATCCGAAATCAAAATTTTCGGTATTTTTTTCCCGCGTACCGCCGTAACAAATCTATTCAGCCTAATTTTTTTCAAACGCTCGTTCAAAAAATGTCCGGTCTTCTTACGATAAACTCGTCGTCCTAAGTTTTCATTGATCACTCTTTTGATCATGGTTCTGCTTAAGCACATCTGAAGAGCTAAAACACGATGACCGGGGTGGGGGGGCTAACTGTACCAGGTCGGCTGGTTCTCTTACGATCTTCGAAGCTTGAATCCGTTTGATAGTGCGATAAACGAATCGTAAGGTTGGTTATTTTCAATTTTTGTAGAATATTGAAAATCTCTTTTGGCGTGTAACCACAGTTGTGCAACGCGATTACCGCTACTTTATCTTCTTTCTTCGACCACTCCATATTTGAAAATGAATGAAAATTAATTTCTTTTTTATTTTCGGTAAGCGAAAACGTTATATTTTTAAAATTGGTGAAAGACATCTAGCCAGTTTTCTCTTATATAGAAAAGGGGGCAAACGAGCAGTTCGCCTGATGGTGATCACAGCCGCCCATGAGTAACTGCAACACCAGGGATGCAGATGCGTTGCCGGCATTTATTCAAAAATTTTATCGGTCAGTATTCAAAATTTTTAAATAATAAGGTTTTGACAGAACTTATGACCCGACTAAATGCATAGATTATGGCGCTTAGTTAACAAGTTCAGGCGGACATACGTACCAGCCAAAATATTGTCCTCCATTTGATCTCCGTTTTGATCTTTGCACGCACATATGGACGGGTGATCTGTACCTATGTTGGCAATTGGTTGCCAAAGTTCAATAGTTTCAATGTTACATTAATTGCATAATAAATTAAAATTAGCATTCTCTATAAATACTTGACGTCTTGCCAGATACAAGACTGTCATTCGAAACATCTATTTTGGACTATGATTTTACGCAAGTTATATACCTATAAGTCAGTGATTTTTACATGATTGATGTGAAAAATATATCTGAAGTACTGCTGGTAGTATAGGAAAACGGTAGCCAATCATAAAGTAATTTAAATATATTTTAAAGCCGACTGAGGACAGAAAATTCATCCAAATACACCGAACCTAACCATTTGCTAGATTTAAAGGGGATTACACACGTTTTCTTGTTTTTATTTTAATAAAAATAGTAAAATTACAGTTTAAATACGTAAGTGACCTAAAATTACAGTCAAAATAAGTACGAAAGATCTGTGCTTGTCGCTTAGGTTATGGAACAGTAGCTCCATTGCGTATTGGCGAATTACACATGTATTCCGATTTTTTATTCCTTAGACATACAAGCTTCCTTTTGAATTTTCCTTTAATCACCATTCTATCTAAGTCCACTACTTAAGTCTTGCCATAGTTGCCACGCTTTACAGACGAGTTACCAACCCATTTCTTTATTTTTTAATTATTAGAAAAACGCTGCTGCCATCTCCTGCTTTGCTTCCCTCGGTCATCCACGAGACGATATAGGGAATTGGATATTTTTACACCCCTGATACAGGGTTACTCTTAGTTGGTAAGCATGTGAACATAGTAAGTCAGCACTGAATATTGTAATTAACAAATTCATTGGTGCCGGCGAGAATCGAAGCCGGGTTGCTAGGGTACTGGCAAATTTACATCGAGCGTTTACTGGTTTCCCTGCCAAAGTTTTCTCACGAACAGCTCGGCCCGGTTACGAAGTTGACGGTGTTTCAGAAGCCTCAGTGCCTCAGAAGGCACGTAAAGCCGATGGTCTTGCGCCTGATCTCTCTCCGGTCGCGTTGGATTACCGTACCACCGGATTATGAGAGTGTGGGAATAGAGAGCGCACTTGTTTGCGCATACACTCGAGCAATATATTACTGTCATTTACAAAAATGGCTTGTCTCTCTTGAGGTTGGCCGCCGTGACTGAAATTCGGTCTGGAGAACAAAACATATACGTAAACGTGTAAAGGACAAGAGAGTTCTATGTTTTCGTTATCAGTTTCCTTTGGCAATTCAGCACTGTAACATAATAATTCAGATCAAGGTTATAAAAAGGCCACGATACTTGGGGACTAACTGTTTCAACATACAGCTATAGTAAAATGAGATCTCCAATTGATGACGTGTAAACTTAGACGCGCCATTGCTTACCGGCGTAAGTTAATTTACTCTGCCCAAATCATTATGTAGGTTACAGAGCGAAATAAAACAGTAGATGAGTAGCGGCAGCATTTTATACGTGGTAGAGTCATGCAACAACAAATTGGGATTGTAACACGAGTTCGTCAGCTTGACTGGGAAAGGACTACGTATGTTTTTTTTTTTTTATAGGAGTAGGGTGACAAGCGAGCACACAGTCCACCTGATAGTAAGTGGTTGCTGTGGCCCATAGACATCTACATCTATCATCGTTTGCGAATCAAAATACAGATGCGTTTGTCAGCCTTGAGGACTAAGTTGCAATGCCTCTTTTCCAGTAAAAAGGGTCTCCGGTTCTCTACACTCACCATACGAAATACAGCAGCATTAAGCTGCTATTTGACGCTGGTATTCTGTGAGAGCGTGGTCGTTCCCCGGTCGAGCCGACCCATTCGTGCTACAACTATACTATACAGTTAATATAGCTGCAGCACGGCTCTACCACATATGTGCATTTTGATTCTTAATCGAGGATGATGAGATGTAGATGTCTATGATTCACAGCATCAGATGGACTGTGTGCTCGTTCGTCACGCTTATTTTATTAAAAAAAATCTTATACAGTAAACGTGATAATTTGATTTGGTGTGCTAGCACTCACATTCTTCTTAACTCACATTCTTGTACAAAATAAGTTAAAATTATTTTTGTAAACATTTTTTGAGCCACTCTGTAGACAGTCGGCGAAATTTTAATGATCACCATTGCAGCCTATAACAAATGCAGTGATGAATGTAGACCTTAAATGCCACAATACAGGACCCTAAGCCATCTACACCCATCACCTTCCTACATATCTTACTAGGTCTTCACTTTATCAGGTGAGGGCCGCCCTACATTTTGTTTACCGCACGAGGCTGTCACTCGAGAACCTATTTTCTTTCTCCATCATACATTGCAACTTCAGCTAATTCATTGGGCTGTGTCGGTTACTCTGGTTATACTGAGGGTATCCTTATTTGTGCAACTTTTATCGCACAGAGAAACTCCAAGCATAGCTCTTTGAACAACCTGCTTCTTCATGCGGCCGACAAGGATATCGCCTCAGATTATATGACGCCAGTTAAGGATCTCGCCTCAGATTTATGTCATCATATACGTGGACTGGTAGTACACAAAATTTAAAAACAAACATTAAAACATTTTTTCAGATGGAGGTTTTTATTATGTGATTATTTTCCTAAATTGTCAAGTCGATGCATGTTTTTAAATGTGGTATTGAATAAAATCGTGTAGATCAAGTGTGTAAGTCAATGTGAGAATCAATTTCATATAATTCGTGTCGTATATCATTATCGAAATTCTTTTTACTACGATGTTTTTCAATTCGTCGCTTCGGCATTGGAGATCTGTCTGCGAGCTTATTCCCTTTCAAACCATTTCTATGTAATTTCTTTGTTTGAATAAGCTTGGGAGAATTATACTCGCAATCCGGATCGTTTGAATCCTTTCCAGTTTTTATATGAGTAGTGTTGTCAAAATGAATGTGTTTATTAGATTTTATTTTGTTGCGGGCCTTTACTTTGAGGGCTTCGAACATATTTCGAGGTTCCTCAATTATGTCATGATTCTGCAGTTCTCTCTTGATTGTATTCAAAAAATCGTTTTTAGCATTTTTTCTAGATTTAGACATGTTAAAACTCTGGGACTGTTGTGTTAAATGTTTTTTCCTCTTTGGATAAATCAATGACTGTGTTTTTAAATTTTCTTTTTGTGCAAATTTCGCATGTTTAAACCTCGGTACATTAAGAAGGTCCAAATCTAAAACATTATTGTTTTCCAGTATATAAAATATGTCAGTCGGATTACTGTTAAGTTCGTAAGGATCGGGATCATCAAATTCTTTAAATTTTATTCTTTTTGTAACTGTATCTGATCTCGACGTTAACCCATCCTGCTCCTGTTTTGAACCCGATACATATTTGTGATCAACTTTTGAACCGTTTGTACTTATTGTTGTGTCTACTAAATCAACACATAGATTATATAAATTTTCGTCGATTTTGTTGTCAGAAACTAAGGTCTCTGGATCGTCTGCAGCTTTCCATTTGTTCTCCTTTCTCTTCATTCGACCCTGTAAAACTTCAGCAGCGACACGATCCACACCGCTACAAACGGTTTTGCTTAAAATGTGTCTCATTGTATTGACGTCATCATCTTGGACACCAGATGGCAATTCTTTCTCATAAGAATTTCTAGAGTTCGCAGCACTGTGGTCCATATTGTTTCTGGACTTAAAAACGAAAACAAGATCCTCATCATTTTTCTTCATGTTTAATATTTTGGATTTGACTTTTTTGTCACTTTTAGCCAAATTCATTTTATTAAAATTAATAAAATTGTTTTCTAACATATGCTTTTCTGACTTTCTGTTTCTACTGCGGTTGCAGTCTCGAAATTCTTTACTGGTTTTAATTACTTCGTGTGTAACTAGATTTCGATTGCCAACGATAGAGCTTGTTAAAATTGATGTAGAAAATTTACCTTGCCTTAAATTTTGTGGTGATGATATCCTTGGACTGTTCGATTTGTAAACTTCAACTTCTGTTTAACAAAATACATATTTTTATATCATAATCTTGATAAGATAAGAATGAAAAATTTTAAATGGCAGTAAAATATTGTACAGATTAACAAAATGAAAATAATTATCTTTTAGATCGAATTTAGGTAACGGTGGCCAGTCTAAACGAAGATTAGCTATTTGCAAAAGACAGAATTATAGTGCACAAGTATATGCGCAAAGACGGGTGCACTTTCTGTTCCTTCACTCTCGTAGCCCGATGTGACGGCATTCCAAAAGAACCGGGAAAGAGATCAGGTGCAGAACCAACGACTTTATGTACTTTCTGACTTACGAGAGTGAAACGTTGTCAATTGTTGGAATCTAGGTTGCTGCTGAGAATTTCCTGAATTCTGTCAATTATCTAATCCTCTTAACTGATTCTAGCCCGATCCGAGATTCGGGGCCGACACTACATAAATCAGAAGTCGCGCTTACGATCACTAGATATCAATTACAAATTATTGATCATAATTTTAGTTATATTTTTACGCCATTAGAGAATCTATAATATCATCTCGTGCGTGTTGTAAGATGTGACAGATAGGAAACTGAAACAGGAGATGGGTTTGATAACAATTCAAAATTACAAAAATAGCAACAGCATAGCAACCAAGGCAAAATCTCCTTTATGACACAATATATGGGAGAGATCTTCGACCAAGAGGTCAATCAACGGATTCAACTCGGCTGGGCAGCGTTCGGGAGATTATGACACATCTCGTTAGGCATACCTCTAAACCTGAAAACAAGATTGTACAACCAGTGCGTGTTGCCAATAATGACTTACGGATCTGAGACGTGGTCCTTTACTGTAGACAATATGACAAAAGCTCAAGGTCGCACAGCAAGCTATGGAGAGGGCTATGCTTGGGGTTTCCCTGTGTGATAAACTTAAAAATGAGAATATCCGCAGTAGAACCAGAGTTATCGACATAGCTCAATGGATTAGTAAGCTGAAATGGCAATGGGCCGGCCATTTAACTCGATGAACCGACTAGCGATGGAAAGAAAGATTCTAGAGTACCAGCTCATACCGATAAGTAAAGTGTAAGGCGGCTCCTCACTAGATGGAGTAACAACCTGATAAGATATGCATGAAGTCAATGGATGCAGGTATTTCTTGGGGGAAGCCTGTGTTCAGCAGTGGACTTGTGAAGGGCTGTATGATGAAAATTATGATAGGGGAAGTCTAAGTTCATCACAGCGCAACGGCTTTACGTGCTTTCCGAGGCATGGGGGCGAAACATCGCCATCTTCCTGACTTCGGGCTGTTACTGAGAAATTCTTGACTGAAAAACTTAATAACTGATTTCTTTTTGCCCGACCGGGGATTCGAACCCGAGACTTCAAGATATGCAGTCACATTTACAACCGTAAGACCAACGAGGCAGTCAGCTCTTTTGTTTTTTGAACTGAACTAAGATGAGTAACATTCAGTTTCATTCTAAATCCAGTAAGATATTAACCATCATCACTCTGTTTTGCCGGATTCTTTTCAACGTAAACTCCACGCTTTTTCAATAATAACTTGTTGGAAACAGTTTTTTTCTTTTCATTCAAATTTAATAAATAATCAGATTTAATTACAATTCCACTCCTAGATGATTTGGATTTGTCGATATTGCTTTTGGATTTTGAATCCATTGTTAACTTAAACGGATAATTCACATTGTGAATTTCTATGTAGTCTAAATTGTGAGTTAAACTTTGAGTGGTTTTATATACTGACAGTTATAGACAGCTGCCAGTAAACGTAGTGATTATATATCTACTCTTTGGGTGCCAGTAAAATGTTCTTTTTATCGAGGATTATATTTTATGTTGTATTCTTTGGCTGCAAAAAACATAGTTTTATATTATTTGAGTATCAGCATTAAAGAGAATTTGACGTACAATAAAGTTACAGTTTATCGAGGATTATATTTTATGTTGTACTCTTTGGCTGCAAAGAACATAGTTTTATATTATTTGAGTATCAGCATTAAAGAGAATATGATGTACAATAAAGTTACAGCCTATATACGTCCTACAGCCTGAACATATGCCTCCTCCTATTTCTGAGAGGGTTTTAGGGCAAGTAAGTGATCGCCGCGCAGCCCCTTTGCGTGTTGGAGGACTTCACATGTTAGAAATATGTTTATTGTAATATAGTGCATAGTGCATAAATAGGCATGAAATGTTGTATCAGACGCATCGGCTGAATATCATTCAGGCTGTAGTTGAACGGCGCTGTTCTGTTTGTTTGTTGTCATCGTACGAATGACCTAATCATTAGCCAGCCAGTTCATTAAATGTTGTAAAAAACGCTACGGCTGAATATCATTTAGGCAGCTAGTTGAATGGCGCCGTTTAGTTAAAAGGCTAGGCTGTTAAATGAAAGAAATAAAATCTTTTTTTACGTCCTATTTTATTTTAACTTTTATGTTGTATAATTATTAATATATTAAGTAATAAAGCCTTCATATAGTGATTGTAAACTTTTTGACCTCCGTAGCCAATTTTAATCGCGATGGCTTACAGATGATAGCTGTCAAATTTGTCATCACTTACCACATAAAATTTCAGTTATATTTCAAATACTTTACAAAATTATAATGTATAAGAAAACAGCAAAACTACAAGAACAAATGGACAAAAAGATTGATATCAAACAAGCTAAAGATAGAGGAGATAGTCCCAAAAAGATAAACGTTGATCTTGATAAACTAAACTTGACTACCATGTACAGCATCGATGCTAGCAAAAATGTCTTGTATGACAGAGGAGATTCTAAGAAGCCAAAAAACGATTCGCATACGAAATATGATACATCTAAAAACAACAAAGCTGTGGAAGTAAATAGCCCTGTGAAAGCAGTTACAAATGTCACTAAAAGAAATAACGAAGTGTATGACAGTATATCCCAAAACCGAAACAAAATTTTTAGTGAAGCTAAACCAAAACCCTCAATAAATTCTAAGACTGTCGAATGGAAAAAGTCTCGGGAGAAGAACATTATAAATAAAATGTCATCATACCAAAAAACGAATCAAAAACCAGGTAAGGATGTTTATAAAACAAAAAAGATAATCAGTAATAGACATCTCAGGCACAAACCCCTTCTCAGTTCTGAAAGTTTTAAAAGAGACTGGAGTCCACCACGCTGCCCCAATGAATGTTGGTGAACTTACAACGTCCTCCAATATATTTTTTAATTTTTATAGCGTGTCAGTTCCTTCATGATATTCTCCTTTACGGCCAAGCACGTTGTGGTAAAGCACTCAAAATTAGATCGTGTCCGATTAAACTGGTCTAAATAATGACCCAGAGGCTCTTTTTTAAATTTATTTCTAAGTAGTTTTTTTTTTCATTCTTTAAAACACTGTAAGTACATAACATAATACTGCTCCTGCCACAAAGAAAATGATCTTTCAATTCAAAAGTGAAAGGAAAGGATCACGCTCACACAGAATATCGTGAAATAGTAGCTTAACTACGTAGTAGCTTAACTGTGTTTTGTATGGTGAGTGTAGAGAACCGTAGTAGATCATTTTTACTGGAAACGAGGTATTCCAACTTAGGACTCAGGGGTGACAAAGAATCTGAATTTTGATTCGTTATCGAGGATAGATGTAGATGTATATGGACCACAGCATCCATTACCATCAGGTGGACATCGTGCTCGTTTGTCTCCCTATCTTATAAAAAATAAAACTGTTTTTGTGGAATGAAACATTTCTGCACAACGCGGCCTAATTGCAGTAAGCAATTTCATCGAAATCGGGTTCCTCGCGTATGAATTTAATTCAAACCCTCATCCACGCTGCTAACACTAATAAAGGATCTCCTCTTACATCACCCATGAGAAAAAATAGGTTGCGATTGATTGATGGGTAGACCTCGCTACACAGATTGTAATCTGTGCCTCGCTATCAGTATCACGCAACAGCCTACTACAAAACAAAAAAAAACTGTTACACAATATTGAAAAATAACATATTACAAACAAAATGGTATAATTGTGTAACAAGAGACATTGTTCAGAGTGGACAAATTAAAACGTAAACAATTTTTACAGTTTCAGATCGCCCGACTGATCTTGATTTGAGAAAAGCTAAAATTAAGGAAGTAATTACAATTCCTTATAAGCCATTAGAAGACATCGTAATTCAAGAAATAGAGGACGGTTCAACGGGACAGGAAAATCAAATTATAAGCTCCACCCCTTCAAAAAATAGCTCAATGAAAATTTCAAAAGCGGTTTCATTTAAAGATTCTTTAAATATTTCTAATACATTAGGGAATAATCATATAAAGACTAGGTCTTTAGATACGAATTCCAAAAGGCAAGTTGTAACCAACAAGACAAAAGTTCAGAATACACTGAAAACACCAAAACGTCATCGAAAAAAGAAGAATAGTTCTCCATTGTCCAACGAATCTGACATCAACGAATTCCCGCCAACGAAAGTTGCACAATGGGCGCCATCTTGTTTAACCAGTCACACGCGGCCTTATTATGAAGCGTGGGTAGATACAAGTGTCACCGCAGTCTCTAGATGTTCCGAAAAAGAAAAATTGATGATCGAGAAAGAGTTAATTAAATCATTTCAAGAATCAAAGAGACCTGTAACTCCAGAAGAGATGTACGGAAACTTTAATGATGAAAAGTTTATGGGAAGAATTATAGTTAGACATAGACATCTTGGTGTGA
>DWHP01006549.1:0-11363 GCA_018247895.1 Parnassius honrathi | reverse complement strand
GTACTATGCGTATCTAATAATATTTCATGGATCTCTTGCAATTCTCTTAAAATGCATAATAGAGCAGCTTACTAAAACTATGTATAACATTTAATTAAGTTTAATATATTTATTTATACCTTAAACATATTGCTTTGAACAATACTACTCCAAAGGCGATTTATAATATTTTAATGCTACATAAAAATAAACTTAAAAAAGTTTGGATCACAGAGCAATTTGAAATTAATTGCAAATTTTAAAATAAGTAACAGACGTAAGCATTAGCATTTAACATTAGTTAGCAAGCTGATACTATAGCACTGGGTTCTTCTCCCACGTTTACCACAAATGTTTCTGGGGTTTCTTTACGGAAAATATAATACTGAGGAAAAAGTTTCTTCGTATTTTATATACAAATTCGAGGTACTTTTAAAAAAAGTGACATAATCTGTAGAAATATTGGGATTTTTGATGTAAAAATTGCTACAAGTAGTTTTGACAGTCCTCTCTTGATATTAACCTAACACTACCTAAATAATTCTAAAGAGACCGAAACAGGTGAAAATCTGAGGGTGCAAGGTCAGAACTATATGGTAGATACATTATCATTTCCCAACCAAGCTCTTTCAATTTTTTCCGAGTGGCCAAATATGTGTGGTCTGGCGTTATCATGATGAAAGACCAATCCTTTTCTCATTAGTTGTTGGCAGTAGAGATCCGAATAGATGATTTTGCGCGGCGGTTGAAGCTCATAATAAACGACGCTCTTCCAATCCTACCAGACCGCTACAGTCTGTGGAACTTGACTACCCTTTGACCATGATCTTTTTCGCACGTTATTGTCGTGGGTGATCCACTTTTTATCACCAGTGATTAATATTTTCAAAAATGGTTCGGTTTCATTACGTTTCAATAGAGAATCACAAATGAGTACACGATTCATTTGGTTTCTTTCAGTGAGCTCGTGTGGTATTCAAATAGCGAGCTTTATTGTATAGCCAGACTATTTCAAATGGGTTAAAACTGTTTGTGATCAATCCTCAATTCCCCAGCTATGACGTAATATTTTGCTCCACTTTTTGAAAAAATGGCATCGACTTTATCCGACTAGAGCGATCTACATCTTTGATATCAAAATTCCCGGACGGGAAACGCTTGAAACAACTTCGTGCTATTCTTAAGCTGTCAGTTTTAAAACAATCACGGTTGTGATTGTCGAATAACCTACCGTGTAATGCAGTGATTGACGCCTGCATGAGTGCGTAATGTACGCCTATCAGTCACCATAAGTTTTTTATCAATCATGATTGATGGAATTGCTTGACGCCTACATGAGCGTGTATTGCACGCCTTAGTCGTAAATTACACGCTCATGCGGGCTGCCTATTTTACAACAATCACGGTTATGATTGATGAATAATAATAACCTTCTGTGTAATGCAATGATTGACGCCTGCATGAGCGCGTAATGTGCGCCTGTTTGTCACCATCCGTTTTTTATCAATCATGATTGATGGAGTTGATTGACGCCTGCATGAGCGTGTAATGTACGCCTTAGATTCATCCATTTTGGCGGACAGAAAAACAATTGAAAAATGGCGGGAAAGTTAATGCATTTTTACTTTTTATTTTTATTTTTCTTAATGTCCTATGTGTATTGATATTTAAAACTAGTCACACACAAACAGTAGAACGAAAGAGATTTTTCATCAATTGTATAGAAACAAGTAGTAGCACCCTGGAATTAAACATAATATTTAACTAGGTAACGGCTTCTCTTGCGTGGGTTTCATTTAAGCACCATTATCAGTAAATACTATTCCGTGCCAAAGTAAGGAATACTAATTTGTACTTAAATCGTTACGTAATTGTTTCATTTTAATGTAATTTTTGTTAGTTTAAATTGTTTGATAGGTAACGTATTGCAAATTTCTAGTATGCGTATAATATCAAATAAATATGTTTACATTTGTAAAATTTTGTTGCAGCAAGATGATAATGATTGGATGGATACAAACGATATAAGTGCCAGCAGATGGCCACCAACAGATTGGTACGCGCAGAACGCTCCAGCAGCGCCATCGCCAACAAGATATGGGTTATCAAGGAGGCCAGACTTGCCGGCACCACGTCCGCCACCAAACACTGGCCTGAACTTCGCTGTATACGACCCCGTGACTCGGCAACGCACAACTGCTGTCGACCGCAACTGTACTGCCACTGGGTGCTGTGTACCTAAATGTTTCGCTGAAAAGGGTTCAAGGGTATGTGAAAAACTTTGCTTGATTTATAGAATTATATATAGAAGGAAAGCTTCCTACGACCGTTTTGGTCGTATGGTAATTTGTTTTAGCTACTTTTTTAATTTATATTCTTTATCCAGTAATAGTAAAAAATATTTTTTCTTATTATATTTCATGTTTCAGGGATTTCCGGGTGTACCCGGACCGCCAGGAATGAGAGGACTTCCAGGGCATGAAGGGGCGGAAGGTCCTCAAGGCGCAAAGGGTCAAAAAGGACAATTGGGACCACAGGGTCCTCGTGGGCCCAAGGGTGATAGGGGAAAACCTGGCGCTCAAGGCTTTATTGGGTTTGCGGGACCTCCAGGACCACAGGGTGAACCAGGTATTCCTGGAATACCAGGAAGAGATGGATGTAATGGCACAGATGTGGGTGAATTTTTCTGTATTATAAAATATAACTAATTTTTAGTACACAAAATATTATATAATTAATTATTATGATTTTAAATTAGGGAGAACCTGGAGAAACAGGGCCTAAAGGCTCACAAGGACCTCGAGGTATACCTGGACCAAAGGGAGACAAAGGTGACAAAGGAGAAGCAGCACATATGGGCCGATACCCTAAGGGTCAAAAAGGAGAACCTGGAGCTGACGGTATGCAGGGAAGTCAAGGACCCGTTGGACCTCCAGGGCCTCCTGGTGTACAGGGACCAAAAGGAAATACTGGACCTATGGTGAGCTATATTTGCAAGTGTATAATATTAACAGTTAATTCAACTTTATTGTTTTCACCTAATATATAATAACGAATATGTTTAACTTACTAGGGTCCACAAGGTTTTAAAGGTGACAAAGGTTCTAAAGGTACAAAAGGACAATCAATTCAAGGAGACAAGGGTGATAGAGGTGATAGGGGAGATAAAGGTCCAGGCTGCCCTTCTATAATATTACCTTCTGAAGATAGCGCTAGTGCAATTAGAGGAGTACCAGGCGACATGGGTCCTAAAGGTGAAAAAGGAGAACCAGGAAGAATGGGTGACAAAGGTGATACTGGACCAATGGGTGAACCGGGTTTATCAGGGCAAATGGGTATTAAAGGAGAAAAAGGCATAAGAGGAAATCCCGGTGCTATAGTAAGTTTAAAGATTTTTATTCACTTTTATACACTTTTATTCTCTATACTTTTTATACAATTTGTCTATTGTGTAAAAACCAAAAATAGATGCAGTTAAAATAAGTCTCAATTTGGGAGCACTGACTTGAACTTAGACGTCATTTCATTCTAAGAGGATTTATAAGTATGCCTCGTCGAATTAATACAGGTTTGCAGATTTTATGTATCCTCGAAATATACTTTATTTCTCAGGAACGCAGGTTTCCTCGCCATGTTGTCCTTCACCACAGAGCACGTGATGTATCATTAGAAATCTCAATCCACATTTCATTGGCACCGGTGTGAATCGAACTCGGTTTGAAAAGCTTCTATGAAATTTTCTGGCGATCGTTTATATCTGCGATACCACGACTTTTATTGAATCTGTAATATAACTAACCACATTTAATTCAGAAATATTACAAAACCAACTTTATTTAAAGATTATACAAACATTACTGACAATTTAAACATATGGTGCTTGTTAAAGTCTTATAATATGGCCCAATACACATTTTTATAAAAAAAAGTGACATTTCAGGGTAGAGACGGTATGTACGGTGCATCGGGACCTATGGGACAAAAAGGCGATCGAGGTAATGATGGACTTCCAGGTCTACCTGGGCGACCAGGTGAAAAGGGTGAACCTGGGAGGGATGGATTGCCGGGTCAACGAGGTCTAAAAGGAGTTCAAGGATTACCGGGTGGACGCACTGGTTCTCGGGGCCCACCTGGTCCTCCTGGACCTAGAGGTTACACTGGACCAGCTGGACCTAAAGGTACCGATGGAAGACCTGGTGAACGTGGAGAGCCTGGGCCCATGGGTCCTCCGGGTGGTCAGGGAGAGCCAGGAACACCTGGAATGGAAGGTCCTGCGGGACACAAAGGTGAAAAAGGTGAACCAGGATTGGATGGCCAACATGGTGAAACGGGACCACGGGGTTACGATGGCCCAGTTGGACCACAAGGACCAAGAGGAATTAAGGGTGAAGACGGCTTTTCAATACCCGTAAGTCAATATTGTTTATAAAATAAAATTGTTTTATTCTTTAAAATATTTCACACCTAAGAATATAAAATACCCTTCCTGACAACACAAATGTCACTTACAAAATGACGACAAGTTAAGGGAGTAGTAGAGCGTAGTTACCTAAATTAATACTCCACACAATCTACCAAAAATACAGTGAAGACGCCATTGTACTTTTGGTAGATTTTATTATATATATAGGTGTTGCCTTTTTGAATTTTGCCAAATTCGTAGACTGGTATAAAAAAATGCCGTAGAATTCCGTCCGAATAAAATTCCGATTTATGGATTTTTGAAATACATGCTATATCATAATAAATGCTATTCAAAAATCCGTAAATCCCCAGACTTTTAAAGAGGATCGAAATTTTTTGTTTTTATCATAGAAAATAGATCAACTTTGTAGAAAAATTCTTTCTGTCATGTAAAATTTTTGTTGTAAGTTAAATTGTAGTATAACATTTAGACAAGTACATAAAAATTACCTAAAATTAAAACTAAGCTATTTATATTGTCTTACATGTAAACATGGTGACAAGATTGGCTACATGGATACAAAAGATGACAGTAGTATTTAACGCGCCTTGAACTGAAATAGACAAATAATTCTTTAACAGCGCCATCTACACTTTCTATGAAGTATTACACTGAACGCTATAGTTCTAATCCCGAAGGTTAGAACCTTCATGGTTCTAATAGTGAAGGTTAGAACCTTCATGGTTCTAATAGTGAAATAGCATATTGGCGGAATTATATGTCAAATTCAATTTTTCGCTGAGATTTCGAGTGTTAAAATTTTCGATTGTCGCTTGTTGGCTAAGGTCACATTCATGATAAAAAATGCTTTTCCTATTAAGTTTTTAAAAACTCCGTAGATTTTAACCTCAAATTCCGTAGCTCCGTAGACGATGACAAAATTCCGTAGATCTACGAAAACTCCGAAGCGTTGGAAACGCTGCTGAAAGGAAGCTTTTGCACATTATAATATTTAAGCATCAAACAATGACACGAAAACGAACTATTCCACCGAACTTTACGTCGTTATGGTCTCAATCTTCTATAACCTACATAGGATACCTACCCGACAGCAAACGAAGTTTGCGATCTTATTACTAAGCCGATATACCACATGTTGAATTAAAACGCTTCTCTCGAAATCGTAATTTTGTATGATGAGGATTAAATTAAACTTTTACTATTGCGATTATTAAAGACTACGATAAGATTACCTTATTAACGAATCGTTTACTTTATATTCGAATCGATCATAGATGTGTTTGTTAGTGATCGTGTAACTTTTGAACGAATTGACCGATTGTCACATTCGCATAATATATTAGTTTTATTGATACGACGATTAACAAGATTCGATCCACTGTAGTCAAGTTATTAACAAATTCTATACTTATGAACCAAAATAATTCATATTCTTAATATAATATATTGAGTTCTCTCTTATATAACACGATAAGTAGTGTTAGAGAGGCAATAGAGTTATTTATTGAAACTCGTGCCAGCTACCGGAAAGACGGAACGGTGACTGCTGAGCCAGCTAATTCATTTAAAGATACGTTTATATTTAGTATATAAACTAAAAATCATCTTAATTTCCGCATATGTGATAGAAGATGCTGTAAAAAACGTAAAACGAAGACCGTCTACGCAGTTCACTACTAAACCGAAATGTATCAAGTACTTCAAAAAAGTCTTTTTTATATAAGTACACATTTTAAAGAGACGTTCTTCCGCTTGTTACCGGTAACATCGGAAACAGCCGACAATGTACACCTAAAGAGAGGACAACGTAACCTTTTTTATAGAATAAGAGTGACAAACGGGCACATAGTTCACCTGGTGGTAAGTGGATGCCGTAGCCCATAGACATCTACATTTATCCTCGGTTAAGAATCGTTGTCACCCCTGAGGACTAAGATGGATTGCCTCGATTCCTGTTAACAGGATCTTCGGTTCTCTGCACTCACCATATGAAACACAGCAACATTATGCTGCTGCTTTATGTTGGCATTTTGTGATATCGTGGTAGAGACCACCCGGTCAAGCTGACCCAACCTGTTACAACCACAATATAGTTGTACCTAGCTCGGCTCTACCACGTACAAAACATTCTTTTTTGCATTCCTCTGTATTCCTTTTGGTATGAACTAACTTCCTCCATACCCAATGTCATAGAAATCCGTCCAGGCACAAACAGACTTACATACAGACAGACAAACAAACATTCTAAAGGTCACTCATTTTGCTTAAATATCCTTTTTATAGCCCCCTAGCCTTCTTTATTCCAAGAAATATTACAATAATTATAGATACAGATTTTCTACAGTATTATTATATTCGTTTTGTATAAACTGTTATACATACTAGTATGATGAGTATAAATTGTACTTTAAAAAATCGGTGTTTTTTTTTACATTTCAGGGAGAAAAAGGTAACAGTGGACTGCCTGGTTTATCTGGTGAAAAAGGTCAAAAGGGTGAAAGAGGTTATCAAGGGTTACGAGGTGTTCCTGGAAACTCTACCTTAGGAACACCAGGTAGTCCGGGTGAAATGGGTGCACCAGGAGAGAAAGGAAACAAAGGTAGTCCCGGTCTTGATGGTATACCCGGTAGTCAAGGTCCGAAAGGTGACATAGGTGGACGTTGCAATGAATGCTGGCCTGGTGGTCCTGGACCAAAAGGTGATCGTGGAATGGATGGACTTGCTGGTGAAAGAGGAGAAAGGGGACCTCCTGGAGCGATAGGACTACCTGGTGAACGTGGCGCAGATGGACTAAACGGATTACCTGGTTCAGCTGGAGCACCGGTAAGCTTAATAAAGTTAATATTTTGATTTTGTCTAGCCTTTTACCAAAGTATCAACGTCGGCATCTATCTTTTTTCATAGAATAGGGGTAGTAATTTAGCACACAGCCCATCTGATGGTAGGTAGACGCTGTGACCAATAGACTGAATGTGGTATCACCCCTGAGGGCGAAGAAGGAATGCCGTGTTTGCTGTTTACAAGTAATAATAATGTCCGGTTCTCTGCACGCACCATACGAAGCATATAGCTAATATTCACGCTGGTATTCTGTGAGAGCATGGGTGTAGCCCGATCGAGCCGACCCATTTGTGCTGCGGTTATAATACAGCTGCAATATGCCTCTACCACGTTATATTATGACTGGGAAATCTAATATAAACATTTTGACCAAATACTAAATGTTATCGCCGCAACCACCATAAAACTGTAAACAGTCTATTACCGGAATTGAGCCTTCAAAAGTGAGTACAAAATATTTACCCCGTCAGCTACACTGAAACAGATTTATTTATATATGAAGAAGTACAAAGATACAAAAATTTCGTACTCTTTTCAAAAGATGTTAAGCATTTACACCCTTATTCTTAAGCAAATCCTTATAGTAGGTTACTTTTTACAAACTAAACGTCGTACAAACTGCAACATTTTTGTGTTGGTTCCTTTTTTGCGTAAATACGAGTACGTTTAATTGTCACGCGGACATTAAATCTTTATTCTATCCTATTCGTTCTACATATTAAATTTCAAGCGATTCAGCCTGACGAGGCATTTGTTTCTTTTTTGCTGTTGATTTGTTTGCCCATCTTCTGATTTGTTTCCCTCTGTCGTAAATAATTCAAGAACTTTAACAGGTATATTTATAAAATTTGGGATTCTAGGTACTCATAGGCTTTTTATTTTGTCTGCAAAATTATAAATGTGTAGATCTAATAGTTTTTAAGTAATGTAGGTTCAAAATGAGTCGCGGTTTCTCCATCCGAACTTGGCTGACACACTGCCAGGTGTGTACAACAATGAAGATACCGGATGGACGTGAACAATTATGTGCAACAAAGTAGATGACTCAAGTTTTTATTTACATTGTGATTTACATGATAAAATATTTATTATTTTTTTCCGTTTTTTTATAAGATCGAAGAGACAAAAAAAATATTTACTAAGTTCGTTTGACACTTGATGGTGAGTGGTTACTGTAGCCCGTGGAAATAAAACCAGCTTTATACAAAAAAGACTAAGAATGCAATGTCACTTCTGAGGACTGAGATGGAATGCCTCACAGCCTCTAATCACAGGCAGTCTATATCCTTCAGTCCGAATACACGGCGGCAACAATAGGTAAGAGGGTGGTGTAACTTTCCAAACGGACTTCCAGGCAAAAAACAACTCTTACCACCTAGCAGGTTATCTTGCAACGAATTCTCGTTTTTTTTGTTGTTGTAATAAATACCGTAAAAACATACGTAATTGAATATTAATATACATAATAAAAAAATATAAGAGTTTTGTTTGTTGATGACCTAAACATACAATTGTGATTAATAGGGCGAGCGTGGCGACGAAGGACCAATGGGTCCCCCTGGAGATAAGGGAGCAGATGCGCTTATACCATCAAGTTTGATTAAAGGACCACCGGGAGAAAAGGGATTACAAGGACCGAGGGGCTTACCGGGCCCTAAAGGTGAAAGGGGAAGTGACGGACCTAAAGGTGACCGTGGGCCTATAGGTATGCCTGGGCCAAAAGGTGAACAGGGCTTTATTGGACCTCCTGGTGCAGATGGTAATCCGGGTATTCCTGGAACCCCTGGAACTCCTGGAGCCAAAGGAGCTTCAGTTAAAGGAGAAAAAGGTACACCAGGTGATTTAGGCCGAAAAGGAGACAAAGGTTTCCCAGGATTATCAGGAAAAAAAGGTGAACCCGGTATGTGCCCGGCCAATTTACAAGCACTAACCAAAGGCGATAGAGGAGCACAAGGACCACCAGGACCTCAGGGACCGACAGGTGAGCATAAATTAATTTTATGAAAAGAACGCAAAAAGAAATTCGAAACATTTTCGATTTTGTTTTCCGAATTAAATATTTTTTTTGAATAATTTTTATTAACGTATTTTTTTTCCCAGGGGACACGGGTGAAAAAGGAGATAAAGGTTTTGCCGGGCGTCCTGGTGACAAAGGAGATATGGGCTTGCAGGGTAGGCAAGGACCTGTTGGACCTCGTGGACTGCCAGGTCCGAGGGGAGAAAAGGGTGAAATGGGCTCGATGGGTTTCCCTGGAACTCCGGGAGAACTTGGACCAAGAGGTTTTCCAGGAATGCCCGGATTTAAAGGAGACAAAGGAGAAATAGGACCATCAATGCCGGGACCTCCAGGGCCATCTGGTTTAACTGGACAAAAAGGAGAACAGGGACCTAGAGGATTACCCGGAATACCTGGTAACGATGGCCCTCCTGGAGCAACGGGCTTAAGAGGTGAAAAAGGAGACATGGGATTAACAGGTAGACCTGGCGCACCTGGATTCCCTGGACAGAAAGGGGATGCTGGACCAGTTGGCCCACCTGGTATACCGGGTTTACCAGGTACACCTGGAAGGGAAGGTCCTAAAGGACAACAAGGGTATCCAGGAGTACCTGGAAAACCAGGAGTTATTGGTTTGCCAGGGCAAAAGGGTGAACCAGGTATGCAAGGGCCTGATGGGCCTAAAGGATTTCCAGGTGCACGTGGACGTCCCGGTCCTATAGGTATTACTGGAATAGATGGTATGCCGGGAGAAAAAGGAGACAAGGGAGAAGTTGGTTATCCAGGCTTACCAGGGCCACCTGGCTTAAACGGTCCAATTGGTCCTGTTGGCGCTCCTGGACTTAAAGGAGACCAAGGTTTTGAAGGTCCCCCCGGACCACCAGGCAGAATGGGTCTACCAGGCGATAAAGGTGATAGAGGTTTCTCTGGTGCCCCTGGGCCTAAAGGAGAACCTGGCTTAGCTTCAGATAAAGGTCAGAAGGGAGAACCTGGAATGCCAGGCTTAAGAGGCTTAGATGGCGCTCCAGGTATAAATGGTGAAAAGGGAGATAAAGGAGATGCTGGTTTACCTGGATACGGTCTTCCCGGTCCTGTCGGGCAAAAAGGTGATATGGGACCACGTGGATTAGATGGTTATCCTGGACAACCTGGAATAAAAGGAGATCGTGGATTCCCTGGTTTACCAGGACAGAAAGGTGATAGAGGTCTTTCAGGCGAGCCTGGCCGACCAGGAGCACCAGGTTTAGATGGAATGCCAGGTTCTCCAGGTGAAGTCGGTTTACCTGGACCAGAAGGTGCCAAAGGTGATAAAGGAGACAGAGGATTTCCGGGTCGGGATGGAATGGATGGACTTAAAGGAGAACAAGGGCCTCTTGGCCCTGTTGGCTTACCAGGACTAAGAGGTTTTACAGGACCTAAGGGTGACAGAGGTTTACCTGGATTATCAATAAACATTAAAGGAGACAAAGGTGAAACAGGTCCTCAAGGTAATACCGGTATGCCAGGAGAAAAAGGTGAAAGGGGGAGAGATGGAGAACAAGGATTCCAAGGAGAGAAGGGTGATAGAGGTGCTTTTGGGCAAAAGGGAGATATGGGACGAATAGGATTCACGGGAGAAAAGGGTAATTTCTCTTTTTTATCTATATTTCTAAATTAGTGGTAGTAACATAAGAATTAAGCATCATAACGTCTTATAATTACCTTAAGGAGTTATTTTTTTTAACTATTAGGTATAACTTTTAAACGTCCTAATATACTAGGATTTGCATAAATAAAGGTTGTTCTATAAAGACCAGGAAATCCATCAGTACACTTATGATAGTTCATATCATATCATAGTATCACAGTTAGCATATTTGACTTCATCATTTATTTAAATTCAAATAGTTTACTTTCGGAACTGCCTCCGTTATATTTGTTCTCGTATTTATAATAGCTGTCTATTGAACAATTATTTGTAGTTCATACAAATACTCGTTCCGTGTGGGATTCTAACCTGCGACCCTTAGCGCTATAACTCATTGCTAAACCACTGCGCCACGGAGAAGTTTCATTGGGCAAATATAATTTCCATAACATCCTAAAAAGTCTACTGCTCTATATATATATATATATATATAT
>DWHP01006548.1:0-11363 GCA_018247895.1 Parnassius honrathi | reverse complement strand
GAAGACTGGGTGAAGCGTTGGAGATGTTGTATTGCAAGCGATGGGGCCTACTTTGAAGGCGATAAAATAAATTTAGACGAATAATTTGTATTTTTTGTTTTATTGACAAATTCCCGATATTTAGTACACAGAAGGTATATCAAAAACTTGACAACATTGCAGTGCCAAGTGTAGTTGTAAATACTTGCAGATTTTAGTAATAAAACAATAGTTAATCTGTTGTCAAACCAGATTACTCAGGGACGTGCCTTGGAAGTTCTCAAAACCATACGAGTTGAAATGTGGGCTGAGGCGGTTGGCCTCGCCCAAACTCTTTAACCTTTATCTGAACGCCCTGATAGAGGAGTTCAGCAACACAGGCTGCCACGTAGACATTAAGATACGTCTGCCGACTGCTTTATTGATCTCTAGTAGTCGTAAACGCGGATGATGATCATGAGGTCTTGGATTCGAATCCAAAAATCTGTTACTGAGTTTTCTTTGTAGAAATTCTAATTCTCATTTTACTCATTTACTTGAAAAGCACATAAAACGGTTGATCCTGCATTTTGTCTGTCTTCAGTCGTATTGGATTGCCGTTCCATTAAACTATAAGAGTGAGAATTAAACTATAAGAAGCATTTGTACTCACGCACACACTCGTGCACCATATTGTCGTCCTGGGCAAGTGGTTAGTCTCCGTTGAGACTCACCGCCCTGACCGAAATTCGATATAGAGAATGTAGTGAAATTGATGATACAAAATATACTCACTGTTCACTGTTATAATGTTTATTTCCTTTGTATACAGTTACACAATTCACAATATACACAAATCAGAGTTTATTTATTATAAAAGTAAATTTTCGTAAGTTGAAATAATAAGATAAAGATTACACAGATTTCGGACAGAATACAAACGCTTTTAAAGTTCACACTAACAGTACTTTTACTACCACAATACAGTTTATAACGACACACAAATTTTTAAGCAGAGGGCTAACACAATTTTAGTAAGAATTTAGGCTTCAATATTCATTTAGTGACTACTTTTAATTTTTTAAGGAAACGAATTCATTAGCGCGTATTACAGTTGTCAGTCAGAACTACATTTTTAATTTTTGACATTATTTATGTGGCTACGTCACATCACTCCCCCCCCCCCCCCAGAGACCGTCTCATGACGGGCGATAGTAATCTGGGAATCTAACACTTCGTCCCGAACGTGTTTTTTTTAATGTTTGTATATTCTTTACTTTTAAGCGGCTGCATTATAGCAGGATCTGGGATTGCAGTATTTTCCTGGACTATGTAGGCTGGTTTTAACCTATTTATGGCAACTGTGATTACATTGCCTCTAATTAGAAGTTTAAAAACTTTATCATTTCTTTGTATGACTTTGTCTTTTTCTAAGATGGTTGAAATGCTCGCGATTTTGTATCATCTCTCAGATACACGTGTGTAGCTGTTGGCAAGTCTTCGAAAACAAAGGTTTTGTATTTACAGTGCCTAGACGCTCGAAATGGACGTATATTTTCCATATTAGGCCGTAGGCGCGCTGTGAAATCCGTCACATCGGTGGTTTTTGTTGAGGAAGGATAGAAGAATTCACCCGGTAGTCTTAACGGTTCACCATGAACTAAGTCTGTCGGCGATGCTTGTAGATCTTCCTTTAAAGCACTTCTCATACCTAAGACGAAAGTAATGGTTTTTGAAAGAGAAGAAAGCAAAACGGTATATGAAATAAGAATGGAAGGAGAGTTAATGGAGCAAATGGGTGAGTTCGTATATTTGGGATGTGTATTCAGCAGTGATGAGAGATATGATAAGGATATTGAACGACGAGTGAATGCGGGAAATAAAGTAAATGGGGCACTACACTCTATTGTGAAAAGTCAGAATGTGATTTACCAATATTTTTAAAAAATAATTAAAAATACTTCGATGCTGCTCCATTAGCAAAAATCGCATGGAGGTGCTTTAGATAGACGCCCTTTACCCCCCCGAGTGACAGAATCTTCAAATTCAGGCGACCTAATTTCAAACCCAACCCAAAAAAATTAAGGATGAAGAAAGGCAAAGAATTATATTATTTTCTCTTTAATATTTTACTAATTAAGCACCTTATTTTGACTATAGCATTAACTTCTGAAGATGCTTGTAATAAAACATACGTTATATTAGTGGTACAGTATCACAAGAGTATGTACGCTTTAGAGGCACTAAGTCCTGACCTACCAGTTCAATGTAAGTTTTAGAGACAGGAATACCACATTGAGACTAGTACATATAATAATTTTTTTTCTATGAAAACAGTGCCTCTAGTTGGCTTGGAATAAAACTTAAAACCTGTACCTAAAAACTGAATATTCTAATGCTATACCTGTAAGTATAGGTATAACAGCTTGTTGCATAAACAATTTTTTAAAAACTCATTACCATTATAGCCTATCAAAAATCCACCAATAAACACAGGCCTTTACTATTGATTGTCTAATAGGGGGAAATTTGCCAGATTTGTCACAATTGGCAAGCAGGTTGGCAAGTGTAGTTTTTTTTAAATTTTTATTCAGTTGTTATCAGGAAGATGCGGCTCCTCAGTTTCTCCTATCGCCTCTTACGACACCCACAGATGAGGTAGTGGATTCTTCCACTGCCACTACATTCTGGTTTCAAGGTTTTTGTATGGTGCCGGATTAACCACGTAGCAAGAGTAGCAATTGCTATGTGGCCCGCGCGGAAGTGGGCCTCGCGTATCCAAGCCTGCTCATCACCGCCTAAGTGTAATTTTTGAGTGAAAGTTATTGAGACGTGGTATATTGAATTTACTTGATGTCACAAAAACGCGAAACGTGACACGTTTTTCGCCTAAGACAATCCACGTCAGACAATCAGTAATCGATTATTTCCTTGGCAAAAATAAAACACAATTTTATACGGTAAATGCACAAATTTTAACGCCTACCACGCCGAATGGCTCGGTTCTCATACTACCGATTATGTGGGAAGATCTGTTTATGATTTTGCCTTGGCATATGGTCTGACATAACTGGTCACTTTGCCCACTTGGAGAATCTCACACCTTCCCTGTTGAATCTTTTGCTGAGCTCTCATCCGGACGGCTATCAGGTCTGCGTCGATGCCCCACGAGGCTATTCTGATTAGCGATGGGCTGTTTAGTAGTTCCTCATCTCAATCAATCGTGATTATTCGAATAACAATCGACAAACTATTAACTGTACGCACACTGCAATCCGCGGCTATGTATTGCGCGATCGTTAGGTAGGTATGTTAACTAAGCAAAAACGTAACAGACTGGTGCCGAAAAAGCTGGATGAAATAACATTTTAAATAAATATTTTGACCTAATATAAGACTGTTTCAATTTACATTTTTAGTGTCATAAACGACATTTCAATTTTCGCGAAATAAATTGTATTTAATGTAAATACGTATATTTTTTATTTTCTATTGTCGCCCATCGCATACCTAATAACTATAGTCGTATAACGTATAAGATCTGTCTAACTCCGCGTTTTAGGCATGAAAATATACCTACGCTGTGCGGCTCGCCACAGGGGGCTAATTCAGTGAGGTTGTCACTCGCGCGAGTAAAGTTGACAACAACCACTTTATTTAAAAAAAAATATTTATTTATACAAAGTAGCAGCGTTACAATAATAATTACTTCCAAAAGTAATATCCGTCTTACAGTTAACTTAGCCTAGTATTTATATTAAAATATATCTTATTAAGCAACCCGTGTGGTGACGCACGGCCTAATTCTTAGGAGTGATTGTGAAGCAGATATTAGAGGGGTCATCACACTTAACACGCGCTCGAGCCGACGCGGGCCTTACGTTAACAAATTAATATTTTTCTCTTATAAGTATTTAGGACTTTGATATTTAGTTTTGAGTTTTTATTTAAATTTAAGTATGGCCACTCAAAAATATAAAAGGTACTGCATAGCATACGGATACTTAAATAACAATAGGAATGTCGACTTTTCATTCTTTACTGTTCCTGAGGGTACCGAAGGTTAAGATATTATTATTTATAGGTTTTTTCTTGATAATTTGGTACCTAGTTACTGGCTCCATAGTTACAGGTTTATTATTTGACTAGCGGCCCGACCACAGCTTCGCAGTTTTCGATTTTTTAAATAAAGAAATGTATGCAACATTGCTTAAAACCTCGGTGTATTCTACTATCAACTAATATCAAAGAATTCAATTTGTTTTCTTGCAACACAACCCTATAGTAGGAGTGGCCTTAATAACGACGCATAACGGGCTGAATGATACAGACACTCACACGCGGACGTAAGGTGCATTTTGATTTAATACGCGCACCGTATAAATATGTTTTTTGACAATTTAATCGGTAGACTAATTTCACGAAGGTCGCTTTCGAGGCGTGCAAAGTATTATAAACATTAGCGACGTTGTAACTAGGTTTAAACTCGCAAGTTTGCTATCAGAAAGTGATCCTTCTGTTCTTGTACTATTATTTATTCTGTGGTATAGTACGTTTAATAAGTGCGCTGCGCCACAAATTAGTAGTTGAATTAGACACGGTAACAGTATCAGCCGTTGTCGCTCGCCGCACGCCATTAATCGATAACAATCGAATAACATAGATTGTTATTGAAATTTATCGACTAAACTGAACAATCGACTAATTCGATTAGTTTTAGAAATTTTTTTCAAATTATCTGTAGGATAACATTAAAATTTGCAATAAAGTTTTAAGATTTGTACTATATATTCACCTCACGCCTCATTACCCACAAAGAGTTGGAGTTATACCCATGTTTTGTTAAAGTAAAAAAAATGTATAT
Organism: Parnassius honrathi; assembly: GCA_018247895.1. Taxonomy (NCBI): domain Eukaryota; kingdom Metazoa; phylum Arthropoda; class Insecta; order Lepidoptera; family Papilionidae; genus Parnassius; species Parnassius honrathi. The sequence goes on along the minus strand of DWHP01006548.1, from coordinate 6,541 downwards.
GTTCATATTTTTTCATTCGAATTCGCGCTTACCTTATGTTGGATTACCTATACTGTACTATTTCCTACTATTGGTACTTTTTTGACATTTTTAATTTCTATAAACCATTTTTGCGGTTTCGGACTTAAGTAGACATACACACTCGATCGATTAATGATGATGGATGGGTTGAATTGTTACGGCCTAGTAAGCTTTTAATAAATGTTTCTATTTCATACTTGTGAATAAATTTTATTATTCCATAAATACGGTATTATTTATTAAAGGAAGTAAGTACCTTTTTAATAGACCAACATTTAGTTTTAGTTAGTTTTGTAATCATAGCAACCTATTGCAATTTGTGTATATTAACTAACGTAGATAAACAGGCCAACACGTTTCAGAGATAACGAATAATAAAGAAATACTAATTTAACCCTTCAAGCGCCATAAAAATCCCACGGAGTTGCATGCGCCCGGCAAATCCCGAGCGGCCGCAAGCGACCGCACCCACCCGCAGCACTTAAAACCATTAAAACTTATATTGAGAGACCACTTTTCTATGAAGAAGTTTAGTATTATAAAATCTATACAAAATTCTCTCTCTTGCGGTCTAAACAAAAGTCAGGTTTTACTTCATTACAAAAAGATTTTATTGTGTTTTGATAACAAAAGAACATACTAACAAAAGAACAACTAAGCGAATGTCGGCAGCGTGAATATTACAATTATTTCAATATATATTACTCGAAATTATTTACGTAAAAAGATAAATTGTATTCACACAAAAATTTTAATTACAATTTTATAATAAAACACTATACTAAAACACTAGTAAAACACTAGAAAAATCCAAAAACCAACACAATAACATTCACGCGAAAATGGCGTACGAAATAAACGTAGATTATAAATAAATGTACATAAGATAACAGTTTTTTTATTGCACTAGAGGATAGAGTATTTCATATTGATTATATAACGCCAAACTTCTTGATATAAAAGTAGTCCCTATATATAAGTTTTTATGGGTTAAAGTGCTGCGGGTGGGTGCGACTTCACGAGACCGCCAGGGATTTGACGGAATATGGCCGCGGTGTAAATACCGTTATCCTTGAAACCAGTGGTTTGGTTTCACTTATAGAACGTAAATTCAATGAAAAATAGCGACATTTTTTTAGTAAAATCTCACCCTAGGAATTTTTGCCTGTCCTAAGCCAGGATGAAAGTATGAAAGAAAAGTTAATCACAGGTTATGTGTACCTATTGTGTTTTTTCTTGGAATGATGTGTAGGTAGCTAGGGCGGGCGATGATCTTTACAGTGATAAAGTCACTCGGGCGCATAGGGTATCCATGAATTTACGGAAGGTGTCGGACAGAAACTTTTTCAATTTTATGAAAGAAAATAGCGTTTTTTTTAAAAATTCGGATAAATATTTTTATATTAAAGCCTACTATGGTTTTAGTGACAACGGTGTTTACACTTACACCATGTATAATTTATCATAAAAAATACCTGAAATTCCGTCTCTGTATAAATAAGCATGTCGGCGAGTACTTCGCCCGTATTCGAATCTGTCACGACGATTTTAGGTGAGTAGATGTCTTGATCAAACACGACTTGTATGTGTGCATGAGAACATGTTGCCTCCTCACTGCCTAGTCGTACAATAGCTTCACCTTCACACGAGAAATATACACCAGATTCCTCTTCCTCTTCCTAAATCACATTTAAAATAATCAGAATAATGCATTATTGAATGATAAAAGCGATCGCACTACCACAAACACATATATGTCTATCTTTAAACAAGCATCGTTTAAAAATAGACATATAATATGTACATGTAACATGATATGTATTAACACTGTTAGGAACTACAATCAAATTTATTTAAATAAATACTTTGTAGCAATCATACATTATAAAACATTTATAAACACATTAAACTGTTAGTAGTATATATGAAATAATGGGTATTCTTCCACTGTCACTACACGGCTCCCTTAATAATGCATATTTAATAGATTTCGAATACATCGATGATGTTCGCATTTTATTTATATTAATGCTGGTTGTTAAAATTCCCTTAAGTCCAAAAGTCTCCTTAGGTACCACCTCTCACCTATTTCTGACACAAAATACCAGTTTTTTCCAATGCTCTGTTCCAGAATGAAGAGTATAGTCAGTACAACAGGTTGTGAGGCATTCCATCTTATTTGTTGGAGGACAATACATCTGTAGCCTTGTTTGTTTGCAGTTGGACGCTGGTGCCCATTCCCTGCTATGGCCACTTATCATCAGGTGTCAGTTTTGTATAGAAGATAAAAATACACCTTGATGTATTTTCTTCTATATTTTACAATAGCTACATATTTATAATATAACAATACATATATTTTTATCTTTAATGAGGACTTTTTCGAAAATAAATTGTCTCCGGGTCACAGGACTTTCGGGTGAAGACTCAAGATATGCTTGTCGAAGTCTAATTGCTCTTTCATTATATTATTTATATGATTAAGATAATAGAGACTAGATTATGATTATAATGATTTGTTACTAAGAGTATGATTACTAATGATTGTAATTGTTTTATAATTATACGATTTTACTGCCTACATATGAATTGCTTAAACTTTAAAGTTAGGATTTGATTGACATGTTCAATAAATGTTGATTTAACTAAAATTGGTATTTTATGGACGCATCGCACCAGAAATGAGCTTGTTTCTAATTTTATTCTGAGAAGTCTCAGGATGTATCGGAACTGTGAGTGTGGGTTGTTTCGTGTCTCGAGAATTTGAGAACGTCGGGACTTTCCAAATTTACATCAGAAGAAGTAAGGCAAAAAATAGAGTTAGAAGAATAAATGAATCATACCTCGTTATAGTTATCATCATACTCTTCATTGTGGTCATAATTGTGTTCATATTCATCATCATCTTCTTCAGTTTCTTCAAAGTGCACTTGCTTCGTTTCTACAGAAGTTGATTCTCTGTTAGCCTCACTATCACCAAAAGTGTCTTTTTCAGTGGTAGTTGTTGAAACCACTTGTTCCTCTGTTTTTGCTAATATGACATTGTCTGCTCGTGCACTATTTTCTAAATGCTTTGGTAGTCTAAGTGGGGCGACACTTTCAAATTCGACGACACCAGTTTCTTTTTCTTTTCTGATTGCTTCTGCAGCGGCGGCTTGTAACTTCTGCAAACACAGTTAAGAAAGATAATGAATTAATTAATAAGAACGTTGGCTACAACAGACAGATAGGGCCTAAGATAAATATAATTTTTTTTTAAATTTAATAAAAGAACAATATTTTCTTTCTTATACTTTTATAAGTTTATGGCTGAACCATAAGCCTCCCCAATTGATGTATGGATTTGGCATAATTACCACGTTTAGAAGGCGAGATGGGAGCTTTTAGTGAAAAAACATTTTTCACTTTGGCCGCAGCTCACTGTCGCCGGATGAGGTATTTAACGTCTGACGTACATGAGATGATTAAACCGCCATCTTTCATAGGCCATGAAATCTTTTTAGCATTTCACATATGTAGTTGTTTCTTAATACAACACACACAGGACGAAATGGGGGTTATGGAATATGAATTACGTAGCTGATGAAAAATTTCTTGTGGATAGAATTGTTATTGCAAAACATATATATTACTATTGGCTAGTTGAACCTCGCATCGTCTTTTGTAGCAGTTTGTTGAAATTCGCCAATGATGTAATAAAAATGAAAAATGACAACAGATGAGTTTCATTAAAATAAGACTAGAAAATACAAGTTTTCTTTTTCTGCTAAAATTTTAGACAATCTATCCACCCACTATAAACAAAGGTGTTAGAAAATTTAAATTACTTTTATATTTCAAAACAAAACCTATAGAAATTGTATTAGAAGACGAGTCATTGACATTATTGTTTCTTCTAGTCAAAAACATTATTTTTGTACCTATTTCTGGATAAAAAATCTAATTTAACTTTAAACAGGAAAGGTACCAAGTCAAAATACATGAATACACAGCAGGGCAATGATCATGTTTATGTCATTCGACACTTTAATGTTTTCAATACAGATTATTTTCGAGCTCCATATTATGATGAGTAAAACAATACATAATATTGTGATACATTTGCCATGTAGTGGTGTAAGGATATTCACTACCCCGTATCATCCCGTGGAAGTCTTAAGAGGCGACAGAGGGATACAAATCAGGAGATAGGCAGCAGCGTCTTCCTAATAACGACTACAAATAAAAAACTGCGGTTGCCAAGCCACTTGCCAAGAGTGGCAACTATGACAAATATCCCCCTATGAGATAATCCATGGGTAAAGGCTATGTTCAGCAGTGGACTTTAATAAACCGTAATGGTATGATACATTTGAGATAGCCACAAAATATGCAAATGAAGAAATGGCTTGCATATTTATGCTGTCCGTCGCGTCTCGTAGAATGTGGCTCGTTTCATTAATATTACAATCACATACACGAATTGCTTTAGAAAAATATAATATCTATAATGTTGAATTACTGTTATAGTTATATGAGTTACTAAATATAATTGAATTCAAATGACGTCTACTATGCTTACGTTCTCATTATTTGTTTTTAAATAAAATTGTTAATCCACATGCAAAAAAGCAACATATGATAATAAGTATAATAATATCGAAAATTATTTTATTACAAATTTCGTGACAAAATCCAGCATATTGACGCAGGACGACGTAGATAGTAATTACTTAAACAGGCGGTGGCATCGGCTGGCATCAGACATTTCCTAATGGTATGTCTTTAAATTGCGCTATGAGGGAGGGACTTTAATAGACTTTAGCGATAATTTAATAATATTGTAAAATCATCGTTTTAATATCTTCTTATCATGAATAAATATAAACATATAGCTGACGTGAAGCACCGACGCTCCGGGAAGTCTGCAGTCAGCGAACATGTTCAAGATCGTCCCCACCATTACATTAGATTTGATAAACCACAAATCCTCGCAAAAGAACATCGATTCCTACCAAGGATGATACGCGAGGCTATTGAAATTAAAAAAACATCCTAATTTCAATAGAGAAGATGAATGGGCGCTGCCATTCGCTTGGGATCCTATAATTAACAAAATTAAACCCAAAACCAAGCATACCACTGCAAGACTTCACGATACTGTAAGCTCGTTCTGCGTAAATCGGACCAAAAATTAATATTCAAAAACTGAAGGGAGCCGGGCTAACTATGACATTGGGATCATCCATCTCACACGTCTCGGTCCTCACCGTGACCATGGGTACTGTAAAGCACCTGAAACGTCGTGAATTAAAAATAACTTAAAATAGTTAAACGCGATAGAATCCGTAAATATACTTTTATTACTTTTATTCCACAAATAGAATATTTAAAAATATACACACTGATTTTATATTATGGGATCTCGTTAATGGAATCACTTTTAGCTGGGGTTATACTGCGTTTGCATTAAGTAACTAGTCTGGCCATAAATAATGTTACAAATTAAAATTCTTTTTTTTATGAATTTACATTCGAAATGCTTTTATTAAGTAGGAACTTACGATCTATTTGCAATCATTAAATATTTCACTGACACTGTAAGGAGTGTAGCATTAAATAAAACAGCCAAAACGGATATAGCCGCCAGTCATTTTAAAGAAGCTACAAAAGCTAGGCGTCAGTTGAACGTTTGCGTATCGCACTATCAACAGGTACACTAATAATTCCACTGTCGATGACCATAAAATATCCGAGAAACCCCGTACTGTTAAGCTCAGATCGACCGTGAACGCTGTCAAAGACAGAATTCGACGAAACCCCATAAGGAAACAAAAAATAATTTTGTGTGAAATGAAGATTTCAATTAGAACCCAATAGCGTAAAACAAAAACAATACAATAACAGATCGAATTTTTTTGTTCCAATAAGCTTGTGTAAAACAAAGAAATAAAATACACTTTAGAAATGAAAAAAGTCTTTAAATAAAATTGTTTTAAGAACGCTTAGCTTTCGAAAACACACTTGTTGTATAAATATAAAATTGTTTCCTAAAAAAGATATGAATTTAAATGTGTAACAAAACTTATGGCCATACAAAGTAGATATAATTAGTTTAACAATAAATAACAAATAAGCACTAACCTTCAAGCGAAGTTGACAAAACTTTTCCATGGCGAGCGTCCGGATTGTCGCTAAGAGGAAAACCAACGCCCATCTTAAGTGCAGCTGCGGTGGGCACAGACATTGACCTGTGGCCGTTTCAACATATAGTACGCGACCATGTCGTTTCAAGAGGCCTAGTAGGCCTCTTGAAACGTAGTAGGCCTACTTGGTGTTGTTACAAAAACTAAGAATATTTAAAATATAACACAGAATTCTTCTGTAAAATGCAATGAGATAAAATGCCGTAAAATCATTTAATTATGATTTCTTAAATTTACGCGAACACTATACATTGAATAATACGTGGTAGAGCCATGCTGCAGTTATATTAGAAGTATAGTTGTAGCATGAATGGGTCGGCTCGACCGGGGAGGGA
>DWHP01006547.1:0-11363 GCA_018247895.1 Parnassius honrathi | reverse complement strand
CGATTTCCGACCTGTCAGATCAAGAACGGCAAAAGTGTTTTCAGAGTTGGGTTAGGCGAATGGATCTTTGTAAAATAAATATTAACAGTATCTAGAATATTTTTTGTATATCTTAAAACTAACTATGAGTTTTATTTATTACAACTAAAATAGAATTAAAGGAACTGAAAAATTAACGTTACAATTTTTAAACCAGTTATGAATTTAATAACTAATTTAAACACAAAAATGTGAGTTATTTATAGTATTCAGTTTATTATTAACTTGAAGCAAAGTGTTAATACTTTGGTATTTTACGTTAGATGGCATTGTTTTCAAAAAGTGAAACGCAGATTGTCGGCGTAGTACAAATGATTAATTAACCCTCCTTTTTTAAAGTTCCGCAATCGGATGAAAGTAGCCTATATGTTGTCCCGAGTCCCTAGCTACCCGTATACAAACATTCATTTAAATTTGTTCACCAGTTTTTGCGTGCGTCGCGATTACACAGGCAGACAAAAATTCTAAAGACGTTTATTCTAAAAATATGGCTTCAGTGAGTGGCCTTTACTTAGTCTCCTGGATTTGTATTTTCAGAAAATATTAGAACTTTAGAACACGACTTTTCTACAGATTTATTATATGTACATAGATTAAGAATCAAATTCATATGCGTTGTCACGCCTAAAGGACTTTAAAAAAAAGAGAGACAAATGAGCACACAGGCCATCTGAGGACTAAGATGGAATGCTTCGTTTGCAGTAAAAGGGATCTCCGCTTCACTACCCTCATCATACGTAACACAGCAGCATTAAGTCGCTTACGCTGGTGTTTCGTGATAACATTGGCCTTTTTTGGTCGAGACGACTCATTCATGCTAAATCCATAACATGATTGCAGCGTGGCTTTACCACGTAAAATGTAGCTGCAACGTGTCTCTACCATGTGTCTCCATCACGTGGCTCCACCGTGCATAACGTGCGTGACAAACACAACATGGTGTTTGCGTACGAACGTCGCGCCGGCCGCTCGAGGTATATGAAGTACGAAACGCACCGCTGCGCTCCATACCCAACGCGCTTCACTCAGGCCTCCCACCCCCCGTAACCCCTCCCGCATTCTTGTGGTAGGAAGAGCGGGGTTTCCTCTCCCCCTACCGCTGCAGCCAAGGTGATGTCGCGGAAGAAGAGGAGTGTTGTTATGGCGATGCGCCACTCGCCCTATCCTCTGAGACTCTGACGGGGCCGCACCGTTGATGCGGTGGAGGTGAGGCTGCGGGGTCCCATGGCCTTCGCTTCTAAAAGTGAGTGGTAGAGTCGGGAAGGGACGCCTTAAGAAGGAACTTTATCGAGCAAATTAGTAATATTGAAGTAAGAGCTAAATTAAGAATATCCTTGACCGACGAGCATCTATGCTTTTTTGTAATGGGTAAAAAATGTTAAACTCGCGTCAGGTCACGTGTCCTGATCGAAAATTCGTAACACGGATAGAGTAGTAGACAGCGGGCGCGGCGTAGGAGAGGAAGTATAACCCCTTCGTTTTTACGGCGCGGCGAAAATGTATGCCTGCGCTTGATTTCTAAGAAATAAACTTTTTAATGTAATATCAATTGTCATGTTTGTGTAAGATAGCGCAATAAAAAATATTGTATTCTACCACATAAATGATAGTACTTTTGTACTGATAATTAAAGCAATTCGTGCAAAATTATTCCCTTACCATTCCAAAGTATCAAAAATGCACAAAGTTAATATTCAAGTTTTCAATTCTGCCGGCACTCCCGGAGTGCAACCCGTCGTTTTTAACACTTGGAGTTTGGAACCAAATACACCGAAATAAAGATTTTTATTTCGGAATAAGGTGCTACCGTTTTCTTTCCATATTTAATTAATTTAGAATATAGATACATAACTAGCCAAAGCTATTGTCTATTTCAAGAGTAGAAACAATTATGGTTCTGATAAAAACAGCCAAAATCTTCAAAAGTGTAGTAAATAAATGCTTAATTATCGATCTTTTTTCGAATTTGAGTAAAAATGCGGAAATAAGTACCTTGAACTTAATATTTTGTAGATTATAGCTTAGATTAATTAATAAATTAATTAAAAAAGTGGGTTTTAGTAAACTTGCCACAGGCCACATCGTTTCTACGTTTTCAATAACAAAGCAACCACTAATCACGACGGATGACCCAGTGAATGGGAGCAGCCGTCTTGTAATTAGTCCTCCACCTCCATCGTGTTAATTGCTATGAATTCATTATACGCAATAATATGCCCATCCATGAGATTAATTGTGAGCAACAACTTCACCATATATGCTAATAAATATTAATAATTCATATGTTTAAATGATTTTTTTCACATAAGTTATTACACTAAATTTATCACATCAGCCCTTTGATACCAGCCTAAAATAGGCCAGATAAAGTTGCCGTCTCCACAGATTGGTTCATAGCGGGAAATTCGCCGTAGTTACCACACCAGCAAGTGGGTGGGCACCTGCAGTTTTATATTATTTTAAGTAGTTATCAGGTACATAGAATAAACAATAGAATGGCTGTCAACCTTATTTTATACGAGATTAGGCGTCGCCGGGAGCACACATACAAGCAATTACGTCGTATTATCACTACTACAAATCCGATTCGCTGTGATGACAGACAGAATTTAATACGTATTTATTTGTAAATAGCGTGCAGTTTGGCATTTTCTAAATAATTTGCATGCAAAATTTGGAAACGATTGTAACGTCAAAACACATCTCGTTTTGACATTTATACGCGTGAATTGACGTGTTAGTGACATTTTAGTGGCTACACGGGCTCCGCCCACTCCCCCGTTCTATTATGTAATAGTAATCTACGGTGCAATACGAAGGTAGATAAAGGATCACAGTGACGCCACTAGATAGAACGATCGTGTTTGAACTCATTTAAAAGAGCACATAAAGACCTAGGTGACTATTATGATCTCACATTTATGATGGTGCAACACGAAGGTGGATATAGGATCTCAGTGACGCCACTAGATAGAACAATCGTGTTTGACCTCATTTGAAAGGGCTCATAAAGACCTAGGTGACTGTTATGATCCCACCTTTCTGATGGTGCAATTTAAAGGTGTGTAGGTGTGTATAGGATCTCAGTGAAGGCACTATTTTTATATTTTTATTATTATTAATTTATAGGAATCACGCAATTTTATCTGTGAGACTTCTAAAAAATTTATGCCCCCAAAGTGGGAGAAAATATAAGATAAATAAAGAAAACTAAACGAAATATAGTGTTCCTATATGTGTTATGTCACTTAATACAATACGAAAAGTTAATTATTTTATAAAACTCAACTTATTTGATTATCAAACAAATCAAATAACTATTTTATTAATTTTAGACTTTTTTTCTTTAAAAAAAACATTACCCCTACACTAGGATTTTCTCCTGCATCGTGGAGACAGTTTAAAACCATAATTTGCACATGGACAAACATCCAGACCCGGTACAATTAGTTGTAGACCATACAAATACTTGTTCCGTGCGGGACGGCCCCCAGCGCAGCAACTCACCGCTAAGCTACTGCGCCGCAGAACTCGTTTATTTTATTATTTTTGTACAACCGTATGCTGAGGCCACACTAACGAGAAATACCGTTAATTATCGCGTTAATTTGACAATGACATTAACAATGCCGTTTGCCGTTTGGCGATAACACAAGTAGCGGTACATCAAAGAGATTAACACGCGAAATAACGGGTTGAAGCGGCCACATTAAGTTTGTCTGACTGTGCACGATGAGCGCAACAGGGTCGCACGTATGGCTATGATGGAGCGGAATAATAAAAAAGTTATCACGTTTCTTAAGATTCTGCAAACAGAGCCATGTTTGTGGGATCTGAGACTCAAAAGTTTTAAGAATCGTACAGCGCAAAATGACGCTTCGCAACGAATTATCCAATCTCTTTCCGAAGGAAAACCTAATGGGTTTTTATAGAACTATTTTTAACAAATATAAAAAGACTTCAATTCCATGTATTGCACCATCAGAAAGGTGAGATCATATTAGTCATCCTATCTAGTGGCGTCACTGAGATCCTATACCCACCTTCGAAGTCCACCATCAGCTAGTTGATATCATCATAGTCATCTAGGTCTTCATGAACCTTTTTGATAATGAGTTAAAAAAAAACACGATGGTTCTGAACGATGAAAGGCACGATGGTGGTGAGATCCTTTACCCATCTTCTGAGTCAATTATAGGGAAGGTGACACCATCACAGTCACCTTAGGCTTCACCCTCCGTCAAACGAAGTTCTCTAAATATATAAAATAATAAAAAACTAAATAGCATAGAAATAATGTATGTAGCTACTAAGAAAGAAGGTACTTACCGGTAATTAATATGAACTGAAATCAGCGGATTACGGCGCGCTCGGAAAATTCCGTGGAGTTGCACCCATCGTGTGTGGCGTCCAGTATATCTATAATTATCGATATGTCAAAAATACGATATTTAAAAAAAATCACAGTCCTGGATATATAAGTTGGAATGATCAGTTGAACTTGAACGTGTGTGTAAAAATTTCTTTGGCTTAAATCCGTTCGAACTGATATCAGTTCGGCTGATGACTTTATCTGACCGTGTGCGGGCACCATAAAATGCGCTAGCCCTGATGGCATATTTAACCTGAGGTTCCGCGCGATTGTAGGCATTTATGTCACGCAGGTAGTAACCAGGGTTGTTGCGGATGCAGAATTTTTGACATGCAAGTGCTTTTTAAGGAAAAACTACTTTTTAGGGGAACGATTAAATAGAAGACGATAATTTTATATTATTTTAATTTATCAATAAAGTTTAAGTTTCATTAAAAAACCATTTTTTAATAACAGAAATTAAAAATTGGTGCTTCATATTTCATGAAAAGTAACATCGCAAATTTATCAGCCTCCGGCCGGTTTCTTAGTGGATCGTGGATTAGCCCAGCGGCTCAATATAACGACTTCCTCGATTTAACAAATTTTTAGCAATCCCCTTGAATTGTCCATAAAGGTATATTCGACTGATGACTTTCACTGACCGTGTGTGGCCACCATAATTGCGACGCTCACAAGTTAATTCGTATTATTATTACTTCTAAAAATAAGTCACACCCTGCCTCGAATTAAATAATTAATGTGAGTGATCGTTATTTGCGTTGCTGTAGCCTCTGAAGAGGAGTACGTGGAAGCAGAAGTAATCGCATACGTAAGTGTAGGTACTGCCGGTTTTAGTATTATTCTCTAGCTAGATGAATCGGGTTAAACCAATCGAACACTAGATTAATTACATAACCATGAACCTTTCACAATCTCTTCACTGTTTTTGCAACAAATCAAAACAATTAAAAAAAAAGTTCATTTGTTTTCACGAGGTTATTCATCGATTGCCACTACTACTTATTGGTAAATCAAAAAATCCGCGCTGTTTCAAAAGTGGTAAAATCCCTTTAACCTACGCTAACCAACAAAAAGTGTGGATGAACACTGATAATTTTCTTACTTGGTACGAAAAAGCATTTATCCCTGAGGTAAACACATTTCAAAAGGACGTTAGAAAGGAGGGTGATATATTGTTCTTGTAAGAAAATGGGAAGTTTACAGTTAAGTTTTTGCCCCCTAACATAAGATCATTATTGCAACGTATGGACCAAAGTATCATTGAAACTTTAGAGAGTTTATACAGAAAGCAGCTACGGCGTCGTCTTTTGTCAGGAGACAAGAGTTAAAAAGAAACGATGTTAATTTTTTTTAAGGAAATTAATTTAAAAGATTGTTGTTGTATGCTGGTAGAAGCGTGGAACTCTGTGCCATCACAAACATTTGAAAGTGCATGGAATAAATTATTGAAATTAACTCCATATAATTCTTCTATTATATCGCACGACGATTTCAAAGAAATAACAGAAGCAATGAAAATTTTTAGCATTGATGAAGGGTGCGAAGAAGATAATATCAAAAAGTGGCTGAACTGCGATAGTGGAGACCCTGGATTTCAAATATTTATTCCTGACATTTAACTGATTAAACATATATAAACATTGAATACATATAGGAACACTGAACCTTTAACTGATTAAGAAATCATTAAAGATTAGAATAGTAACGAGAGAGAAGATGAAGAAGGGAACTGAAACTGGGGATGTGTGTCAAGTCCCATCTCACGCTTCTGCTTTTGAAACTCCAGAAGTTGATTTTAAGTGGTTTTAAAAGCAGGACGAATCGGATCTTATACAGTTGTTACAGCTTAATCGCATCAGAGAGTTCACTGCAATGAAAAGATGTCATTAAGTCAAAGATCAATAACAAGTCATTTCCAACCAAAATTTTAAATTATATATGTAGGTACATATAATGTACTTCAGCATTTATCGTTAAAGCTAAATACCGAAGTACCTACATATACTACATATTGTATTGTCTATCCGGATTTTCGATTATACGGAATACGGGGAGCGGGATTCTACTGCACTTTGACAAACACTTTGGTTGTACATATGACATTATCATGAGCCAATCAAAAATACGATAAATCTTCATCATTGAACAAGATGAATTCATTATTTTCATTAATTTGCAATAAATCTACTTCCTTCACAATTAACTACAACTAAAACTATCCACAGGTATATAATCTACATCTGAACTGCCTTTTATAGAAATGGCTTTGAAGAAGGAAGTTTGTACTATTTTTTTTCAATTTGTTCATTAATGTCAGTAATTAAGGCGATATAATATTGCCATTATTTTTCAGATAATATCTAACTTGAACATTATCTCCTATGTTCCACTCTCTTTTCAATACTGTTTTTGAAGCAATTAAGTATGTCTTTATTTTCACTATGTAATTCTTGATCAGTCCGAAATTGTTTTTCAGTTTATTCCTCATCTGTTACTTCAATTCTCGTCTAAGTTTCTGAATATCCATATTCATTTAAGTTCATCTCAATGCCTTTTTTGTTATCTTGGATTTTTGTATCTGTGTCATTCTCTGTCCATACGCATACTGTCACTAAATATTTCGGCTCTGCTCTCATCATTCTTTCTCTTTATTACCTCGTCATGTAATTAAAAATATTTAGATATTCTGTCTGTGCGAGATCAAAGTCTTTCAAATTTTCTATCTGTTCGAGGTCAACATCCTATGAATCACTATCACTGTGGAAACTCAATGAAATTTCATTAATTGTTGAATCAGTACTTTTTGATTTGTTTGATCTTTTGGCAGGTTTATTTTTTGTTTTATTACTAAGAATGTGACTTACATTTCACCTTTCGAACCATGTCTATGGTTTCATTACCTGAGAGATATTCAATACTTACTTTAGAACCAGAGTTAATATCATTATAGTCAACTTCAATATTTTCTTGTTCAAAATCGTTATGAGCTTTTGTTTTCAATATTGATTTTTCAGTCAAAACGGGAGACTTCTGTTTTTCTATAATGGCGGTGGTAGTTATAAATGTTTGCTATATTTTTGCTTACTTTGTTCAAAAATTTTGAGCTAGTACTCGAACATCCATACAGTCGAAGGGAAATACCCATTCACTTAATATTAATATGTTCTGAATAAATGAATTTTTCCTCTTCGGGAATAAACAGAAGTCGGATATCCCGCTTTATCTTGCGTGCAATTTGTGCTTCTATATTTTCTACAAAGCGTGCTCTTTGGTACATCATAAATATCGATAGCATCGGTTGACTTAAGTTTTCTAGACTGCACAGCCTCTATAGCTTTTTCCAAATTTTCTTTCGAATAACTACGATATCATGTAAAAGATTTACCGTTTCTGCATTTAGTGTACTTTCGTTGATAGGTGCGCACCATATTTCCGGAACTATAATATAAAATAAAAGGGGGCTATTTGAGACAGCGATCTTAAACTTAGTTAAATTAAAAAACAAAAGGGTTTATTTGGAACAGGATTCCAAATAATCTCAAACTTGAGCCAAAAAGTCCCATTCTCCAAAACACATAAAATATGGCGTTTAAAACAGCTTGCAATACAATCTAAAACACCAATAAAATCCCAAGAAAATATAAGAGAGAAATGGGTTTGTTCATGTAGAATGAACAAACTCATTTTCTACTTACTTTTAAAATCTTGGTATGTCAACTGGAAGTAAATTACGTACAAATCAACTCAATTTGACAAGCTTTTTTCAAAAATGTTTCTAACCATTTGCTTACACTTTGATATACCTCTAAATTTCGCCGGTGACATTGACATTAGTTGTAGTATTGTCTTTTTTTGACTTCAGGTTTGCTTTTATTTAGATAATTTAATTTTTGTATGATATAGAAACTTAACTAAAATATTTACAATTAATACTAATTATATATAAAATAAAAAAGAAACTATAATGTAGAAAAACTAAAACTAAAAATTTGAATTGTCAAAAAGTCCTGCTCCCCGTGGTATAGTGCCAAAAACGCTGGCTGCGTTTCCTCGCTGAATAGCTATACATAGCCTTTGAGCTAAAAAAGAACCAGCCCTCTTAACACCAGCAGCGACGACAAGTCGTGGATACAGTTCCTTTAGAAACTTCACTGCACGTGGACTCCACGGACCGATGGTTTCTACAGGAAAAGGCACAAATATGTAGTCATTTCTCAAAGACTCATACTTGGACCATTTACTAAATTCGGCTGCCTCTGATGCCGCCGCGGCTCTAAAAGAGGTACCCTTGAGATGAGAGACCGCCAAAGTATCAACACAAGTAGCATCCCATACTAGGGCTTTACCTCTCTCCCAAGGGACCAAAGTCATACCGTCGGGTTCCTTGCCATCGTCTCTAAATATCCCGCAAGGCTCTGTTGTCATGTTGTAAAATAAATATTATACGGTTACTAGAAGAAAAATATATTAAATCAATTATTTTATTCCAAAAGTTCTGAATAGCCCCTGGAGTCTCAAAAGGCCTATTATTTTTAATAACTAGTAAAAAATTTTCAGGTAAAAAGGACAAGCACAATAGGTTTATATTTGATAATAGACAAAAATACGAAGAATATAAAAAAGAAATTCATCATGATTTCTGTCTGTTCATTCTGATAACATTTGCTTTGTTGTATATTATATGCCATCAAAACATAACTTGTAAAAAACCAAGTCTCGCAACTCAGTTCTTCTACCGTAAAAAGTTGTGAGATTCATGTAATACCAAACTTTGATTTCGATTAGTTATAATTCTCAAACAACTGGTTCAAATTAAATAAAATTTGAAATATACCGTGTTTATACAATGTTTGCTTGGTAACTGAAAATTCAGGCTTCTAGTCTTACCCACAACGAAGTTATTGGGGTTCGAAAATGGACTAAACTGCTTCGAGAAAAGGATGATACGGCCATGCCGCTTTTTCGCTCGACTTGACGGAGACACTGCCGTACCCCCAGATCCTTTTTCTGTACTTCACGATTTCTGTCTGTTCTATGTGTATGTTTTTTTTTTTTGAAAATTTTGAAGTTGTCATATATTTCAACATAAGCAGCTGGATAGGAAATAATATTAGAATCAGAAAAATTTGGATCCGATAGCTTAGGCGAAATAGATGGATTAGACGTGGCTACTACGCTCTCGTAGTTAGTCTCTACTAACGCTACGTTAGACTATTTTGTGACTCTAAGAAATTGTCGCTAAATGGGTGATAATATGAAAATACATATTATGAATATATACTATAATAAGTTTGGAATGTAATCAAAATATTACAAGAAAACTTAAAATAATTAATATGACACCAAAGACACGTAAAACCGTTATTGACGTTGTGTTGACAATCCTCCTGCCCCTGCGTATTGGTACTCCCCTCCGATACGTAGGTGACTCGTGTTGCTCTATGTCTGCAGCACACAGAGTTTTTGTATACATGCTGCAGCCCTAACCACATACAAAATTATTCTAATACCACCCAGTCCACACTTTCACTATTTATAGTATAATCCAAAGAATTCGTGCAATGTTGTCACAGAAATATTATTTATTGTAATTTATTTATCATAGTAACCATGGGAGATAATGTGACAATAAATGAATTTCCTTATATATTATTTTTTCCTAGTTTGGCAACTTCCTATGGATTCTGCCGTTATATAATATTGTAGTCTTCGAAATGAATTGTCAGTATTGAACAGTCTCTGACAACATACTCACTAGACGTAGCATGATTATATCCTCTTTGTAACTGACCTTCATATTAAGAGATCAGTAATCGTAGGGCTAAATGGGATAATAAATGGGAGCCGTGGTAGCTCAGATGGTTAGCGCTCGCTGTAAATATCACAGTACGCGAGCAAACTGGGTTCGATCCCCGCCGGCACCAATGAAATTGTTAATTGCAATTTTAAGTGCTGATTTACCACGTGCTTACCATTGGGGCAGCGCGGCGGACACTTCCTTATTCTAAAACCCTTTCAGAAATGAAGGGAGGCCTGTGCCCGGCAGTGGGACGTATATAGGCTGAAACTTTAAATGGGATAAGGGATATAAAAAATATATAGGGATAAAAAATCTATAAAACAAATATCCCGACAGAAATGAAGTCAAGGCTTTAAAAACACGCATCCAAGTCAAAAATCTACATAAAGAAAAAAATCCACCACTGGTCTATGGTGTGGAGCGTGACCAATATGTGGGGAATTTTCCAAGCTGCGGGGAATTTCAAGTTGTTTGGAGATTTTTTGGGGAATGATATAATGCAAGGAAAATGCCGGAAGTTTGAAAACTGATAGCCCGGGTCAAGGCAGAACCCTTTTTTGAGAAATCTAAATACTTATCTTAACATTTTTGATAGATTGCTAATGGATATCTAATGACACCCTTTTTTAAATATCTTCATTGCACCACATTTAATTTTCGGATTTCAGCAACTTATGTGAATTATTCAATGATTTTTCATTTCTTTATTTTTTTATTTTAAAGCAAAGAATCACATATAAATGCAGATAATGTAATACTTTTTAATTGCAACAAGGGAAGGAATAAAACACTTCATGTAGTAAAATGCTTGTTACAAAAATATGTAAAAAGTGTGAAACAAAATGTTTTGGTAAAAAAGAAAAAAATTGTGAAGATTTATTATTTGTCCCCAAATTAGGGAATTAATTTTGGATTTTCAAGGAATTTCACAAATTGGTGTTGGCAAGGTTGAGAGTGGATAGTGGTGGATACTTTTGCTTTTGGCCTAAAAGTCTAGATTGAGAGTACGTGAATGTCAACTGAACGTCAATAGCGGTTTTACGCGTTTTTGGTATCATTTTAATTATTTTATGTTTTCTTGTAATATTCTGATTACATTCCTAATATATTTTAGTATATATTAATAATATCTATCTGCATTTTCATATT
>DWHP01006546.1:0-11364 GCA_018247895.1 Parnassius honrathi | reverse complement strand
ACATCAGGTGAGCCGCATGCTCGTTTGCCCCCTCTTCTATAAAAAAAAACCACTCCCGTATATTTTAATTTACATTTTTATAGAAAACATTTATAATTTCTTGATTTTAAGATTCCTTTTTGAAGTTTTATATTTAAAAGAAGTTATACAAATATTTTGTAAGAATAAAAAATGCGCGTACATATAAAAGTTTGCGATAAGCGCGGAGACTGCAGGGATCTGCAGTGCCTGTACCATTGTACGTATCGCCGGCCTAGCGTGCCACTTGAGGGGATTCCTCACGCATATTCCATTTACATAGTTCCACGCTAATATATCTAATCAAAGTTATGCAATTCCGTCGACATTCATCTTTTGTTTTATTTCTTCATGGCGATGTCCAGTGTCGAGTTCATCATTATAATATATGAAGATTTTTTAGACATGTTATTTTTTAAATTATAATGTGAAATACTCGATTATTATAGTGTATGACAATTCGACGGATGTGTGTTTTTGGAGTATGGTAGTTGCCGCGCTGTTCGTTTTGTTTTGTTTTTACATTGTTCGAATGGCTCGTAGGCACGCGTTCGATACGGAGAAAATCATATTCGATTGAATATCTATATGATGGAAAAATTTATGCGTTCACGGTTTGCTTGCAGAAATTCTACCGCACGCTGAGCGAAATCAAATCTGAAGTCGAATCGATAATCAAAACTGGTCGCAAGATGGTTGAGGAGGGGGCGGTTGCCGAGCCGCAGGAGTTCTCGAAGAGGATCGACGGCCTGAAGGAGCTGTACAACAAGCTGGGCGCTCAGATCACCGAGTCGAAGTCGAGACTGGAGAGTGCTTTGTTGACGGCTCGCGAGATACAGAACGACCTGCAGTCGCTGAGGGGCTGGCTGGACGGGCTCGCTGACGATGTCGGGCGGCAGGCGCTCGAGCTGGAGATGTCCCGCATGGAGGCGATAAAGGATAAATTGAACGCGAACTACGCGGAGCTGTGCAAGTGCTGCGAGCCGGAGTACCTGAATACGCTGCGCGAGCAGATAGACGACGTGAACGCGCGGTGGACGAAGCTTCGGACTGGTGCCGGGGGTGAGGGGGAGGGCGCGGCGCTGCGGCGCTGGCTGCGTGGCGTGCGTCGCCAGTTGCCCTCCTCCGCCTCCCCCTCTCCCGTTCCTTCGCGGTTGCGCTCGCTGCGTACCGAGCTGCAGGAGCGGGCGGCGCTAGTCGCTGCTTCCGCAGCCACGGACCCACAGCTCGCCGACCTCTGGAAGGATACCCTCGACACGATCGACAAGCTCGTAAGTGCCCTTCCCTTACATTTACACAATTTACATTCCCTCACAGCTTTTCACTTCGCTAGCAATCGACTAGCAGCTGTGGCTGCTGCAAATTGTTTACGATCAAGTTGTGGATCCTAGAAAGAAATAATCGCTCACTTCTCGCTCGAAGAAATTATCATCCCATTCTTTTCATTTTCTGCTTGGTTTGGAACACTGTTTATACACTGGTGCACGTAGAAGCAACCGGCGATGAACCGGTATTTAGATTTAAGTTTGTTGTGTTTTGATTACGTTCTGAAATTGAATGAATAAAGTAACCGAACTAAACTTTCTCACCCTGTCGTGTGTCGCCGTCCCAACGGGTGGGAGCAAGCGGCGCGCGCGCCGCTGGACCCGCGTCGCTGCTGCTGTAAATATACACGTGCACATAATAGCAAAAAATGGTGTTGGTGTTAATACTGTGTGGTGTGAATTGAACGCTTCGTGTCTCACTGCATCAAATCATACATTAGCGATACGTCAAGCTTTTGCCGGACTCACATCACTGAATCATACCTAACCTATCCCATCGAGCATACACGACGGACGCTTTGGGTTTTTTTCCCCTGTTGCAATCACTAATCGATCACCCGGGCTGCGAAGTACATTACCAGATTTGAATATGAACTAACCTATACATAATTACCGTGTGGCTTGTACATATAATATTATTAACTCATTACTAAAGAGATGTAAGACAACCGAGGTTTGTACTTGCAGGCGCAAGAGGCGGACGGTGACAGAGACAATAACGCTATCGTTGAATACGAAAATATAACTGACACTATAAAAAGACGCTTAGAAAGCCCGGTTGATACACCTGAAACCGGAAAGCCCGAACTGAAAAGATCAAAAATACCATTAGCTCTTAAAAGTCCTGTACCCATTAAAAAAGAAATTAAAGAAGGGGGAAATAGAAGTAGGGGTTCCTCTTTAGAGAGAAGGAAGAAGAAGCGTGATAGCTCTACGTCCGGCAGTATCACCAGTGACAGTATTGGTAGTTTAATGTCGGTCGATTCCATCGAAGCGTCAACTTCATTAATAAGCTCTTTACCGTCAACGCCAGAAACTCCTAAAAAAGACAGTAGTACCTTCAACCTACTCAAAGACAGTGATCTTTTTACACAAATATCAAATAATCAAATGAAAACAAAAAAGCCGATCTCCAAGAACTCAGAACTAAAGGCAGATCCATATCACGTTGTTGAAGTGAAGGAGCATGAGATTATAAAATCAACTGTTTATCCCGTTGAACTGAGAGAAATTTACCCTTCTGAAGCCATTGAAACCGTGGTTGAGTTTATACCACAAACGGTTGAAACAGTTGAGATTATCGATGATACGGAAGGCGAGTCGGTTGGTGAATCCGACAATGATGATGAACAAGTTTCGGTGGACTTGGGTTCTGAACCGAAGACTTTCGTCGTGGAGGTGACAAAGCTAGAAGAACGAATGAGGCCAACTCTTGGCATTTTGAAACTGAGAACTCCCGGTGATGATAATCCCAAACCGATGGAAGTTACAATGAATGTACCAGACTTAATATCAACTGTCAAAAATAATAATGACGACGACGTGTCTACGAAGACACCGCCGCCTACGCCAATGTGTGCGGATGGTATAGAATGTCCCTTATTATATGACCTAGCCGTGAGACAAATGGAAGCGCAAAAGAATCTGATGCGAGACGAAGTCAACGAATATCTTATTTTAGATGAAGTGCCGAAATATCAAGCAGCGCTTCCTGAACCGTCTGTTACAGAAGAAACATTTGGTAATAATAAATCAGAAGTTAGTCAAATGGCTATTGAGGCCGAACCTAAATCAATAAAAAACGCCGCGTTGGATCGCATCGACAGGAAGACAGCAGACAGCGCGGAGGTTGAAGCCATATACTCTGAAGTGGAGGACACTACACCACAGGTAATAATCTAAAGCGAAAAGGTCTCATCGACATACTTAGATTTATCACAACTATTTTCATTTATCTATTTATGTCTGTAAATTGAAACTGTCTGAAAATTGTTTTGCTGTTGTTCAGATTCAGACTTAAATATTTCTACTTTAAAATTCTTTAATCTCATACTTTTATGTAACAAAAGAGATTCTTGACCCTCCAAAAAAGCCTCAACAGCATCCATCACTTCGCTATCGTCTGCAAATTTCTTGAATCGAATGTGTTTCTTGAGCCGAGGAAATAGATAAAACCAACTGGTAGCTAGATCGGGCGGGTGTTCGAGCAGTTCAAATGCCGTTTCTTGAACGGCAGCAATCGTAACTGCGGTTTTCTGAGCCGGAGCGTTGTCTTGGTGAAACAGCACTCCAACTCGCAGTTTGCCGCGTCGTTTTCCTTAAACGCCCGAAATAGTGGCTCCCTTTTTCGAATATTCCACTGTAATCATTCCTTCAGTGTCCCATAAAGCGGACGACGTAACCTTTCCCTCAGAACTTGACACTTTGAATTTCTTCGGCGTCGGTGAGGAGACTTGTTTTCAAACCATTGCTTATAATTTTTTCTTGATTTGCTTGGAACCTTTCAAGATTCACCCTCGAAATGTCGACTCTTTTTTTAGTTTGCTCGTCGGTTAACATTCTCGGTTAGCAACGCGTAGAGACCTTTATCATATGCAATTCGTTCGCAAGGATTCTTTAAACCACTGCCATATGAGATCACTGAGATGACTCTTCGATCTGCCAATACGACGTCTTCAACTTTTTACGTTATTCTCAGTAAATGATGTGGATGGGCGTCAGTCTCGATTATCATCTTCCGTGAATGTTTTGCCCAGCTGAAATTCCTTGGCTCAACGTGCAACTGTGAAATAAGGAGGAGCAAAGTCCCCCAATGTTTCCCACTAAGTCGCTGTGTATGTCTTTGGTAGACATTTTTGTTAAACGGAGTTACTCTAATTTCGTTTTTTTCCATTTTGATGTTATCTCTTCGATGATTCGTATTCTAATGCATGTACCTCCCGGGAATCGTAGCCTTTTTACATGACTTAATCAAGCGAAAATTTTATTCAAATTTTTTGTGCACTGGAAATATTCGATCATCATTAGTTTTGGATCATCCTCGTAAATAAAAATTAAATGAAAAATGTCAATATATAAATGAGCAGTATAATTTTATTCTTAGGTTGCTACAGTTAGTGTTATTAACTCTTTTTATCTTTTCGGAGTATGTTCGTTTTATCCTACCTGTTTTGTGTGCCTTTGTGTTTCAGACACGTGTTACTTCAGCCTCTGAATTTGACGATAAGCAGCCGTTATCGACGTCGACGCCGATCAAACAAGACGACAAAATCAGGCAGGTCCAAGTGGTCGCTATGTCGCCCAAACTGCTCGGCACTAAAGAGCGCAAGAATAACGACGAACCGTCTACTCCACCGCCTAAAAGAGATTCAAGATCTTCCGCTAGCCCAGTTCTAGGGAACAAGTCTTACATTCCGTTATCTAAAGACAGATCCAAGAACATTACCAATGAGAAATATCAAAAGAATGATGAATTTGATCAGGTAATTTTCGATGAATTTTCTTGTATTATTTCTTTTATTTGAACTGTATGTTGTGTTTATATTTTAACTGATAGCGCCGCGAGTATCTACAGCGAAACTTATTACAGAAGATCTTACGGTAAATGGTTAATAAGTGTGAAAACTATTTAAATCGACTTCATAATAGTTATTTTAGATGATGGAAATCCAGACTCTTTATAATACATTTTCACAGACGTGTAAGACAACGTTATGTTTGCCTATGATATATATATATATATATATACATACACATATATGTGTGTGTGTGTGTGTGTGTGTGTTTGCGCGTGTGTGCGTGCGTGTGTGCGTATATATGTATATTTATATTTTTTTATTTATAAATATGTATGTATATTTACTTTAAAGCCGACGTGAATTTCATTATAATTTAAAAAATCTGTTTAAATAATTGTGGGCGTGAACGGAAAAGGGGAGATCTCCCGCCGGGCAAGTTGTTCTACCCAGGGAGCGGCCAGCGCTTCGTGGGGTAGTTCGGAGCTATTCTATATATACTGTTTTACTTTGGAACTTTGATAGCGTGATTTAGGCTTCAATGTGTTTCGCTTGTGGCGCGACAACAGCGCCGTTACGTAGTTGTAAGGATGTTATACGTATGATACGATACAATATGAGAAACGATAATCTTTTGTGATCAAATTGTGAAAAGCTAATGTCGATATTGGTGATTGTTCAAAGCTGAAGCTGAGAGAACTCGTTTCGCCAATACAACAAATGAATAATATTTTATTTAAGACATGTAGATAGATCGGGGAAAAAGTTTCTTCGTATTTTGTGTGTATAAAATTGGAGAAAATCTCTGTGATTGTACTGTTTGTGTCTGTAAGAAATTAATTAAATTTCAATATTTAATGCTTAAAAGATTTAACTTGTGAATTTAATTGTTATATTGTTTAATACATTTTGAATTGAATTGAAGAACCTGCAATTTGTTCGGGACCAGTGACAGTTTCAGTCACATTTCCAATGGGAATTTTGTTGAAGAAATTGATGTTTTATTTCAAGATCCTTCAGTGTTCACCCTAATAGTAAGGTAAAGAAGATACTCCCCATATAAGCGCATATAACTGGTGTTATTGAATCCCATCCGCGTCGCTGCAAAGGGGGGGGGGGGGCGACAAGAAGTAGGTGGTGGGCATCCGTAAGAACGAAGGAAACTGCGAGCGGACGAGAGGGCCCAAGTCAGGCAATAATATATATAGTAAAATAGCAGGTTACTAGGAAGACTAGGTTTCATGGAAGACAAAGGAAACTGAATCACAGCTACAACATCAAGTAGGGCTACCACTGAGACGTCCACGAACACATAGGACTCGGGAACGTCCATGGCATCGATGAGCAGTAGGACGGAAGCCGGTGGTGCGCACAGTCTAGTGTCACACAGAAATCCTTCGCGTCCCGAAGTGAAGCGATAGCCGAGAACGCCGGTTAACTTGGAACCGAAGATGCGTCATCGACGAAGACAGTGGTCGAGCAGACAATTGGCATCAGGTCATCACGATCAGTGAAATTGAGAGCCGAATTAGAAGCGCGGATTAAATTGGAACCCTCAGAGCGCGAACGAGCAGAAGTGACTGCTGCCTTAGCTGAGTCACGAGTTTCCTCAGCTGGGAAGCGGAGATCGACTCGAGCGAGGATCTTGATGAAGAGCGGAAAACTTAATTGGAAACTTTCGTAGGGAGTTGGGTTCAACATTCTATTATGAGCGCGTCGGCTACGCGAGTGAAGTTCAGTGTTGGCCGACGCGGTAGTGAGTGCAATACAAATTGCGGGTGGAGATCAGGCATCCCCGCCTCAGTTCCTCCATGAACGGTCTTCGATGGAGATGCAGGGAAAGAATAGTTTTCAAAATGTTTGAGAACACACGTGAACATTTTTCAGCTGTGCAGAATGTACCACGCATCAGAGAAACGTTAAGAGGCACCGCTAAGGAAGCTGTAAGATCATTATTGTTTACCCTGTGTGAACCCGATGAAATTATGAAAGCTCTCGAAAGGAGGTTCAGTAGAGTTGAGATCCTCATTTAATCCGAAGTAGAGAATGTAAAGCGTATGCCAAAGTTGGCGAAAGATGGCAGAAATATCGCATTTTCGCTAGTCGTGTTATGAATATGGTTGCATTTATTCGTGCGTTAAAGTAACCTAGGTATTTATACTCACCTGAGTTAGTGAGCCGTATAGTGGAGAAGCTCGGTATTGTTATTGTATTTAAATGGTTCGAATATCGAGCTCAATATTCTACGGAAACAGAGTTGCAAAAAAATGGCAAACTTTTTTAACTCGTTGAGTGATCAATTTGTTGCATCGTTCAACGCGAAAAATGTGCATGAAAAGTTAAAACGTCCTAAAAACGTGAGACGAACTGTGTACACCGTGAAGAAGCCTGTGACCACATTGTTTTTAGGACAGACACAGACACAGATAATATATTGCAATGAATAAGTGGCATTCCTGTGAATATATTCATTACAATATATTGTTTCGCTGAAAGTACGTAGGATTGATATATAAATATACTTATAAGTCTTGGACTTTATGGTACCTGAGTGAATACTAAATTAATGTACTGGTTAGATATTACTACATGAAAAACTTTTTGGAAACGAAATAAAGTAGATGAGAAAAAGAAATTATTAACGAGTCAGGTAAAAAAGACTAGTTCTTACGATAGTGCCTTCTTATTTTTTTAAAAACGTTACCACACACTACGTTACGTTTTCACCTGTATCGTGTCAGACCCGGAACAGTTACTTGTAGGCCATACAAATACTTGTTCCGTGCGGGGTTCGAACCCACGGCTCTCAGCGCTATAACTCGTTGATGAGATACTGCACCACGGAGCCGTCAATGCCATCATGCCTGAGTACAACTACCTAAAAAGTTAAAATAATATTAAAGTTGATTTCTGATCGTTTTAAAGTAATTCTGTTAAAAGTGTTTTCAAAGAAAAATAATGAAAGAAAAAATTTATGTATAACTTGACCGGTTAGGGCATGCAAATTTGGATTTAGCAAAAGTTTTTAAAAATTATACCAGTTTAGATGTATGGACCTAGAGGAAAGGTTAAGACCACAGCTCTTCTGCATGAAGGTTCAACCATGACGCTCATAGAGAAGCATATGGTTAAGAAGTTCCCCGCCAGCCCAAAGGAAAGTTATGTAATGAGGGCATAAGGGACAAGCAAATTAACAGCGACAGTAGTTCGTATCGTTTGGACATTAAGATTAAGGGAATGTTCACACGCGACATAGCGGATATATGTGTGTAAAACATTAAGGGACTTAATCTCGTTCCACAATAGGTGAGCCGAGAGTTATTGAAACGGTGTTGGCATTTTATTTTATTTTTATTAAATAAGGTACAGAAATAAACGGTAAGTTCTAAAATTTGGATTTTGCACCCATAGGGAATGAATCGGTAAACGAAAAGTCCAGACCTACCATACTGATTGGGCGGGATAACTTCCTACCTGTGGCATCTCTTACAGAACTCGGCTGGGTTCTGCATGGCCACGTGACTGGTGGTATTAAACCGGTTAGATTCGTTAACCACATCACAATTAGGAGAGAGGAGGACGTGGAAAAATTAATTAAATATTATTTCAATACGGAGCTGGTTTATGGTGGCGGTCAGGTGATGAAAGCATGCCACCGAATAGAGCGCAGGCTGAAAGTCATAAGTGATTTATCAATAAATTAATGGCATTAAGTTTGTGTGCGATATTCGCCTGTAAAACGTAGCGTTAATTATGCAATATTATTGATAATTGGCAATATTCATGGTTTTGTGATAATGATCCACGCCAGGATATAGACTACGTGCATTTTATGGGTGGGTTATCTTTTTTGATGTACATTTTATTTCTTGTTGCCTGTGTTCTTGATGTTAAAGGCGGGTTTTTTTTATAAGGTAAGGGTGACAAACGAGCACACAGTCCACCTGATGGTAAGTGGATGCTGTGGCTCATAGACATTTACATTTAACCTCGCTTAAGAATCAAAATGCAGATGCGTTGTCACCCTTGAGACTAGGATGGAATGGCTCGATTCCAGTAAAACGGGTCTCCGGTTCTCTACTCTTACCATACGAAACACAGCAGCATTAAACTGCTATTCTGTGAGAGCGTGGTCCTTCTCCGGTCGAACCGATCCATTCATGCTACAACCATAAAAGCTGCTGTGTGGATCTACCATTTAAAACTATCGGATTACGGACCAGCTACCTTTTAAGAACTTCAAGGTTAGCTGGTTCGTATCCGGCTCGGACTATTGAAAATGTACGGTTAAGTTGTGATTTCGTACACCTAAGTAGTTTAGTTATTGCGTGCAAAGAGAAAGAGAGTGGTAATAAAAATGTATTAAAGTTAAACTAGATTTAAAAAGTAATGATAGACGTGGTTTGTCTCTTGATGGTAATGCTTTAATAGTTTATTAGTTTGTTACGTTAAAAGCAAGGGACGCGGTCTAAGTGAGACGTGCGTTAGTTAAAATGTACAGTCGTTAGACAGTACGGTAGCACCTTTCTATTGGGACCCCAGCTTTGGGCAAAATAGCAATAAAAGCAAAAATCCCAATACAAGACAGAGACAAATGGGTATCTTTGAAGGAAGACTTTATAAGATCTGTGGTTTTTGCATGAAAAAACATAACAAATCTTACAATAAATCTTAGTTAACTAACTAAATGAGATATCTACTAGAACTAAGATAACCGTGTAATAATGTAAGGAAAAAAGGCTTTTATAATTGTTTTGTTTTGAAACTGTAGGAATCAAGAACAGAGAGCATGGACAGCACGGAGAGTGTACCTGCGGCGCCGTCGTTGCAGAGTCTGTTCCCCGAGGCGTGCGCTGCCGACCCCGAGCTGGCGCACTTCGAGCAGCAGGCGCTGAGCGTGGCACGCCGCATGCACGTGATGCTGCTCACCGTGCGCGGGGTGGCCAGCGAGCGCGACCCCGCCAAGCGCCTCGAGGTACTGCACGCTGCACACTGCACAATTTGCGCCATTCACCTGTAAGTACTATGTACTAGAGCAGAGGGCGATGAGCGTGGTGCGCCGCATGCACGTGATGCTGCTCACCGTGCGCGCGGTGGCCAGCGAGCGCGACCCCGCCAAGCGCCTCAAGGTACTGCTCGCTGCACACTGCACAATTTGCGCCATTCACCAGTAAGTATTATGTACTAGAGCAGAGGGCGATGAGCGTGGTACGCCGCATACACGTGATGTTGCTCACCGAAGTACCGCCTCACGCTACGTGTGGTAGAGCCGTACTGCAGCCATGTTATGCTTGTGTGAAGCGCGAATGGGTAGGCTCGGCCCGGTGAGTTCTACGCTCTCACAGAATACTAGCGTAAAATAGCAGCTCAATGCTGATGTGTTTTGTATGGTGAGTATTGAGAACTGGAGACCGTTTATACTGGTACTGGTGGACATCTTGACGCTCAAGGGTGACATCTGGGTTTTAAATTGTAATTGAGGTTAAATGTGATTCTCTGTCTAATTATCATCAGGTGGACTGTGTGCTGGCTTGTCACCGTTATTTTATAAAAAGAGGGCAATGGGGGGCTCTAATCCAAAGTCCTGAAACCTTTCAGCGCGAGTTACAAAACTGTTTTCAGTACCTAGAAGATTGCAATGCAGTGTATGATATGAATATCAAGCTATCCATAATATAATATAATGTTCATGCGGCCGGAGCTAAGTTCTGCAAGACCCGCCGCAGAAGAACTCAAAAACTCTGATCACACTCTTAATCTCATAGTTGTTATACGTGAAATGAAGCTGCAGTCTTCAACAGATTTGACAGCATACAGGCAACTGAACAGACAGATCTCCAAATACATGTAGCGGAACTTATGCAACTTTAATACTGCTCCTATCGAAGAAGTGATCGAGCAGAACCAGGGCTGCAAAATCTTTGCCAGAGATCTGTCTGCCAGAAAGAGCCAACTGTCAAAACTGAAGACTGAGTGTGGCAGCATCGTTACCGGAACACCTGAGGTTTTTAGTGAGATTGAGAGGTTCTATGGGCAGGCTGTACACATCATTGGTGGAGCCACACGCAAGTGTGAGTAACAATCCGAGAGCAAGTCTTATCCGACAATATTCCGATGATATCCCGGTCGTCAGTCTGAGCGAGATTAGAATGGTTCTTCAGTACCTTAAAAAAGGCATGGCCTCAGGCGAGGATGGAATTACAGCGGAGCTTCTGAAAGTGCGTGGAGCACCGGTACTTAAAGTCTTTCAGAAGCTCTTCAATTCCGTCTTACATGATGGCAATACTCTGGCGGCGTGGAGCAAAAGTGCGGTGGTCTTGTTCTTCAAGAAAAGCGACAACGCTCTCTTGAAGAACCACAGACCGATTTACGTGCTGTTTTCGAGAATCATTACGAATAGTCTCGCACGCAGACTCGACGACTTCCAGTCTCCCGAACAAGCCGGTTTCCGAAAAGGCTTTAGCACCATAGACCACATACATACCCTTCGGCAAATTGTACAGAAG